>JACYFI010000697.1:0-11872 GCA_020975735.1 Ophiocordyceps xuefengensis
TGATAATGAATAAGAGCCAGGTTTAACAATTGACTTTATAAGATGAACGAATGTTTTAAGTCTATTGCTCAATGCAAGGGAAGTATTAATACTTTCTAATATTTACCGATCTTAGTTTCGGATTCTGAGATGAGGCTAGCCGCCCCCTTGGTATGTAGCAAGCTAGGAAAATACTCGCTTTGCTATAACGCTAGCTTGCGATCCCCTAGTATTTGATCTGGGAAGCAAGGCTGCCTACTAATAATAAATTAGTCTATTAATTTTTCAAAATTATGGCAATTTCTTGCGGGGGCTGCCAGGCATACCCTTTCACAACAAAATCTTGCCAAACTGGCCCTCTAATGTACTAAAGTTTTAATATATGTCAACCTAAAGATTAAAGTATTAGCTACACATGTATTTTGTTATACTGTTTTTTAGGTGGCATATTATGTAGCAAAATGAAAAATGCATGAAGCTATATTTTTCTTTTATGAGCCCCCTTCTCAACAGAAGTCGATCCGCCCTCCTATATTATTTTTAATTAGCGATGTATTATTTTAACTTTAATATAAAAAAATTCGTCTTGCCGCACACCATCCAAAAATAATTTTACGCTAAAACTATTTTTGAATTATTTGAAAATTTAGTAGTTATCGTTGCCACTTTACTGGATAGTAGCATATGTATCTGGTTAGACTGAAAGAACAAACTATTGTCTTGATGCAAAGGAAGATAGGTTCCTAATTCTGTTAGGGTCAATATAATAGAACTTTTTTAATAATGTTTTTATCACATAGGCTTCCTAGTTTATAATAAAGCTCACTTAAGCTTTTATATTATAGAAAGCCCCTTTCCGGAAAGTATCCTTAACGTTAAATGTAATAAATTGTGATGTAAAATTTTTTTTTATTTTAAACTTGCTCTTACTACATATTATTAAGGTTTTTAAAACGGGGGAGGGTAAAAATGGTAATATATAATATGTTACTTTAAAAAAAATAATTCCCCAAATAATTTTCTTGCCTGGGAATCAAAGCAAGAAAAAGGTTGAAGCTAAAAGGAGTTTCCGGAGGCCCCCGTTCGGGGTCCAGAGACCTCGATATTTAAAAGCCCATCTTGAGTTAATTTGAACAGATAGATTTCTCCGGTTAGTTTTTTTTTCTTTCAAAAAAAAGGTCCAAGAGACTATCGTTTGAAGATGAACATTTGAGATTTCTGGGTTAGAAAATTTGCAATTAAATATGCAGAAAGAACAGATAAATTTCCTTACGCTTTGCAGTAAAAATACTTACGCCTTCTCATACTATATTTAAATGTAATTCAAATGATTATTCAAATTTTGATTATTTTATATAAAGTAACTTATACCTTAGACAAACTAGATACAAAAATTTTGTTACGTGCCTCTAAGGTAGTTTAATATTTTCTCGCGAATATGTTAATGGACACAAATACTTAGTTGGTTGACAAATCAGTAGTATAATGAGTTTATCTTAATTACTTAGGGTAGCTAAGGAAATTGAAATGATATTTAGCAATATAGCATAGGGAGCTACAGAACTCCTACTTAAAATTTAAGTTGTTTGTTAACTAATAAGAATATAATCTTATGAACTTTTAGAAAAACTAAGTCAGGCGATGGCTAAGGGTTAGAATTAGGATCGTATACTATAGCGAAAAAATTATGAATATATAAAAATATAAGAGATGGTTAACTAAAGCTTAAAAATATAACAAATCTAAGTACAAAGAGCTAAATTCTTAAATTATACGACAGAATATAACCTAAATCACCTAGATAAGTGAATTAAGAGGTATTTAAGGGTTAATTATATAATCTATTATGGAATTTAGACTTTAGAAATAAAAGTAATTTAAAAAGTGCAAATAAATTATTCAATTAAGAAAATTTAAGAAAATTAAGCTCTTGAACTTATATAATGGTTGACATTTAGGTATAACTTAAGAATCCATGTACTTGCAGACAAACCAAAAGCTGCTCACTTATTTTAGATGTAGGATACTGATCTATATTTAAATAACTTGGATTATTTTGAGTAGCTAAATAATAATGCGTGGGAATTAGTATTACTATTTAGCCAATGAATTTAATCAAACGTAGCTTGCGCTTGCGCCTATAAGAAAAAGAACATATTTTTAATTAATTGCCCGCGGAGCACACGGCAGGTTTCATATAATTGTTATATAAAAAATTTATTATAAGATTAATTTATACTAACTAGATATATAAAATACCCCCCTAGTTATGCTTGTTAAGAAGCACCAAAGAATTAATAAATAGTACTAAAACAATTAGGTAAATAATTTAGGGGCACGCATTTTACCCATAAAGAAAAGAAGTATTAAACGGATTAAGATTTTTCAGCACGCCACAAAAAAAGGTTTTTCTAAGTAAGGTGTAAGATACTTACTCGGCCTAGCAGAAGTGAACTTTTGCATTAAACATTCAATGTCAAAATTGCGCAGACCCCCCTAAGCTATATCTAAACTAAATTGTTACATGGTTAACTAATACTGGCTCAGGGTAATGACTCGAGGTAAAGTTAAGATCAAAATAGATGCACGGAAAAAGGAAATGGCATCGCAAGCAAGTCTGCCTTTAGTTAGGCTATGCAGTCATCGACTCAAATGTGGTGATGGGTGGTTTTAAGAGGCGTAGCTTCGCTTAGCCACCCTTGTTTTAATGTTTCAAGTATTGTCCGACCCTATTGAAAAAAGTACAGCGGTATAAATTTTTACGCCTGTTAAATGGATAGTTGGTAATTAATATTCATACTATTAGGAGAAAGTCCTAGGGAATTTTCCTGTCTGTATGGTACCGCGACGTAAGATCAGCTCTACATAAAAATGATAAAAAAGGAAGAATTCGTATTCGGCTTATTACAGGCATTTCGCAGATGCTTTAAAAATAATTTAATAAGAGATGCTTGCACCTACACAAGCTAATTTAACTTATTTTCTTTTATGGCCGCAGTAGTAAACGATTTAATTTCCCTTATTTAGGTTACGCTGTTATATACCATATGGGGGCGGATTATATTTTAGGTGAATGGGAATTAAGGTTATACTATTTTATTGCTAGGCCTGTCTTTCACTTATGCTACTTATTGGTATGTTATATTACAGTTGGGAGTACAGTGTAATGAGTAAATATGCTTTCTTAGGCGCTTTAAGATAGGTCTACAGCCCAATTAAATTAGTTAATCGAATAATATTGTAAGTTCATATTATTAATCATAATATTGATAAACAATAGTTTAAATTTAAATAATCATAACAGTACAGGTTATCAAAAAATAGTATGATTAGTTTACCTTTGATTTTGTATACTAAATAATATTCTGATTGGTTCTGTACGGCAGAAACTAAACAGAGGCCTCCCTTCGATTTTTAGCTGAGGCTATTTTAGATTTAGGTCTCATAAAAAAGATACAAATTTGTCTTGGAAAGTGCTCTTTAATTAGAAATCAGCAGGGAAGGTTAACTTTAAAAGGTTAAAATCTTCCAGTGACTTAGGTGATTCTTTTTAATTTATAATATTAAACAGTTATGTCCCAGACTAAATTGGAGTATAAGATTTAATAAACCAAATCTTAATTGTATCTCTACTTATACAAGCCCTATTCTTAATATCACAGCCGGAGGCTATAGATTACTAAATATTCTTTGTATCTTACGGATACTACTAGTTTTTTTTTCTTGTTAGTCCGGTGTGACGAGAGCCCAAAAAAAATTACAGCATAAAAATACACCTATACTAGTGAGGTTTTTACTCTTTAAATTCACGGCAGCATTGCATGCCCTTAAAAATAATACCCGGACAATCAAGTCTATTGACCATTGTTAATATTTAAAAAATTTGATTAATTGAAACTTGTATAAGTTTCCATTAAAAAAATAATTATAATAAGACAAAGGAGGTATTTTATTAAGTCACTATAAAATGGTAAACAGATGACAAGGTACTGCAAAAGATTTTTATCTATAATGAACATTTAAATATAATTTTAATTAGAGAGAGTTATTGGCACTTTTTTTTTCCCGCTTAGCGTTGAGTGTACATAATGGAAAAAAGCCACAATAATGTAATAATAGCTAAACTCATTTAAGAATATTCTGAGGGTTAGGTGTAAGAGGCGCGAAAGTCTCTTAAAAATAAATCTATTTAATTATAAAATATATTAGATTTAAACCTTCAAAAGTAGATTATAATTTCGATATTTTCTTTAATTCAGTTATTAAGCTATATCATGAAATAATAACTCCTCTTTATAACGGTTGTAATTTGTGTAAATAGAGTTACCTTTTACTGCTGGACAGTACTCATTACTTATCTTGAGGCTATTATACATCCCTTCTCTAAACCTTGTTCCTACTAATATATAAACTCAAGGTGATTTTAAAGTCTAGTATTTTTACGATAAAGATTCTTATAAAAATAACACCAAGTGTCTATTTACAAGGTAAAAGTCGGGTAACTTTTTTTATTTGCTCAATACTTGAACAGAAACCAGATATATTACACGTAGAGAAGGACTTTTACATATAAAGACTTTAAGATGAGCGCTTAAAATATAGAATAAAATTTCTAATGCTGGCAAGGCCCGGCACGGCACCCCCGCACAAATAGCTTTTATTTAAAGTGGTTTTAATAAGTTTAAGCATTATATATCCCAAGATTTTACATAACCAAGGAAAAGTATTGGCCACAAATATTTTTAAGTGAGCTAAGAAACCTATAATATAATCTAAGAGAATTTAGACACTTTTATTAAAATTTTTATGCTATGGCTCACAATAATTGTAGGTATAAACAACTAATGATACTGAAAGTAAAGAGTTAGTAAACCCGGTTAAAGGTACATCCTATTAGGCAAAAGGCGCCGGTATGAGCCCAAGCTAAGAATGGAGTAAAGCTAAAGAATAAATAACCTTTTTAGGTGTCAGTAATATATAAAACCCTAGAGGCTACTTAATAAAGATTTGAAAATAAACAATGAGCGATTAAGGCCTAATACATTTAAAATACATCTAGGGTTACAGTGATGGCCCAAGCTCCTTAAAATTAGTGAAGCTTATATTACAAGAAATTTATACTACTTTAAACCTAGAATTAGGTGGTGCTTTAATAGTAGTATGGCCACTGCTTCGTAGAGCAAATCGTTTGCACATATGAAAGAACAAAAAAAATAAAAGAATCACTACCACGGAATCTGAATTAGTTCAGGCCGGGATTTTATGACCCGGAACACGGCGGACTGTTATATTCGTATTCTTTTTTTTCAGCCGATGACGCCTAGGATTTGTATTAATTTGGTATAGTATGAAGGTGTATTTTATTCGTAGGGGTTATTTAACAAATACAAATCGATTTTATTTTAATATTTATTCATTAAGTTTCGATAACTATGCCATTATTTTTTGTTAATAGGATAACTACATCCTACAGTATATTTTAAAACAAGACAATTTTTTACTAGTTCCTATGTATAGGGTCAATTTGTCTTAGTTTAACTTTAGTTATAAAATAAGGCCGCAAAATATTGGTTTTTTGAATTATTCTGATGCCGACCTACTTTTACTAAGAATTAATTCGACCAGTTGAGTCCCATTCTGTGGAACCATGTCTTCGCCTATATCATTTGCCATTTATAATTAGTATGAGCTTCATTCTATTATGTTTGTTTGGGGTTATTTTTATTAAAAATAAATTTTATTTATAATTATTAATCCTATAAATTCGAGTATATCCGTAAAAGTATGCAGTATATGAATATGACATAAAATATATATGAGCTTGTAATTCTATTACATAGGGTCTGGCTCATTTGTTATTTTGCTAACATTGCAAATTTAGAAGCCCGTCAGCTGCTAGTCCACCCGTACTACTGAAAACATAACCTAATATTAAATATCCTAGTGGTAAGAATATTTCCACTAAGATAATTATTTAAAGGATAATTAATTAGGAGTTTAGGGCTTGTGCTTCTCGCTCTAACAAAAATAAGCGTTCCCTAAACCTCAAGGATGGACACAGGCACGCCCTACCCCTGTTGCGCGACTTAAACGCAGCTAGGCTTATAAGACTTGAGGAGTGTGCTCATGGCTTTATTTTTCTATTGCTTTGCCAAGGCTTAGTAGTAAAATATTTTTTTTTCGCACATAAATCTTTGACCTCGCTATTTTTGTGCAAGCAGCCGCCGTGCGCTTGCTCCGCCAGCCCTGAAAGCAAGCAAAGAAAAAATTCAGATCAAGATTTCACCATGAAATGGCATGTTCCCTTGGTCTACACTTAGTCTAGTAGGGGACTAAAGTCAAAATCTAAAGTCCAAAAAATTTATTTTGTAACCAATGTACTTATCTTTTTTCATAACTTCGCCTATTATAGGTGCAATAGTAATATCTGGTAATAAACTCTTACTATGGAAAAAAAATTTCAAAAGGCTTACGTAGGCTCCCCCCTACCTCAAAAAGTAATAGTACTTATTCAACTTGAGGTAATAACTTGATTATATCTTCAATTATTTTCCATAGGTATTTAAATAATAGTATGAATCAATTCAATATGTACTAGACATTATTAATAATCAACATTTGTATTTTATTTTAGTGTCAGTGGTATAACGGTATACTTATGTTATTAATACGCAAAAATAATATCTGTAGGCTTTTATATCAAATTGAGATTTCTATAAAAGAAAAAAAAAATCTATTTAGTATAATGCTATTGTTAGGTAAACGTTACTTTTAGCCGTATTTATGGACATATAGACTATAATGTTATCTTATACATTCCTTGAAAGTTTCTTTACCTCCTTTTATTTATTATTAGTTAGGATTATTTGGGCTTCTGGGATTAATGAAATATAGTGCAGAGTTGACTATTATTCTTAATATACATTTATGAAGCTTCTTAATTCCTTATTATATACGATATTCAAATATTAATGCCTTCTATATGGGTAAGTCTGATTTTCGAACTTTTATTTTAAACTAAATTTAGAATATACACGACAAAATTATTCTGTATTGAGGGTTTTTATAGCTTTGTGTAAATACATAGGGTATATTGGGTTTAATAATTGACCTAACTAAAAGGGCACAACGTGGAAAAGTCACCCCCTTGCGAGTCGTATTGTTTTTAAGGCCTGGATTGTCCTTAAGTTTAAGCTCTATATTGGTATATCAACTAATTTTCACCCCTTATTACTTCTAAAGTTACATTAGGATTATATTTATCTATAAATTTTTTAAGGGACCATACCTCTTTCTTATGTAGTTTTATACTATTTAGGAAACCTACTGATATTAAAGAGTTTATTGACATATTTCTTCAGTGGTCAGCTTCAGTATACTTTAATGAGGGCTTTTAGTGAACACTATTGTTAAGGGTGCTAGAAGGTTCTAATTAAAATGTAGGTTGGCACAGGATTTTGGTATTCAAGTGGTCCTTTTTTAGGGTTTGCGGCACGGGGGGAAGTGTATACCGATAAGAAGCTGGACTTAGATCAATAATCTATAACAAAGGTTAGCTTTCATTAATGCCCATAGATTGTCCCTTATGTTTTATTTTTATCTATTTTTAGGGCTAATTGTGTACACCTTTACCTGCTCGCAATTTTTCAATGGGGAGTTCTTATCTTTTTATCCAGGTATACTGAAAGAATTACCCTTATGAGGGATTTCTTGGGGCTTGTACTTTTATTGTATTATCAGACCATATTCAATTATTTATGTTTTATCGTGATCCTTCGGGTGGTTATTTCACTAATTTACCTGAAATCAATCTTATCTGATGTAAGATAGAAAGAGAAATTTCTGAATATTATTTGGTTAGTTTCTTATTTACGTATATTAGAGTTATTATACCCTCTGGTATGATTTAGACGTATTACATTATTCATTGGTCCTTAATGATGCATTATTGGACTATGATTCCTCTTAATTATAAATTACAACAATTAGATAATCTCCTAGGTATACGTTATTATAAAATACTATAACGAGGATACATTCATTCCCTCTGTATACCACAACGACATACCACAGACAATCCATATACTTTAATAAATCCCAAAATTTAGAAAGGTTTTAATCGGCTAAAAAAAGGATAAATTTACAAGTAACTATACCCGTAATTATTCGCTTCGTATATTTTACTACTGTTTTAGCCTACACTATAAGGGTTTATTATGTAAATATTTAGTTTATGTTCATATGGACATTTGGAATGGTGGAATAACCTTTTCCTGGTTGTTTCGGCTGCATTTTGGGTGGCGTGCCTCATATACTAAATTTTGTATTTAGAGGGAATATATTCCAAGACAAGGCGGTGGGTTTTTGAAGGCTGATTTATAAATAAGATACACAAAGTGCGGGTTTATATAATCCATTAACCATATGCACAAAAAAGGTGGTACAATGAAATGCACAATTCCATCTAATCAACTCAAAGGATAATTTTCATCTTACATCTATCATCCTGAACCTTGATTACCCACATTACCTAATCTACGCAAACAAGGGTAATTCCTCTTTTCTATCCTCTGACCCACAACCATCCTCAGACCCAGTCTCAAGGTCCAACACCTTCTATAATAACCGCCCAAAGCCCTGTGTTATATGACCACCTAGAGACATCTCTTGATATAAGTTTAATTTTTTCCCACATCAATTTATGAATTTCAATACATAAATATACTGCTAAAAATAGATAAATCGATTTTAAAACTTTCTACGTATATTAACGAAAAAAAATAAGATCAAGAGTTGTGGATTCGGAAAGGCTTTGGTGGGCGCAAGCTGCTTAATGATGGAAGGATCGCACAAATTTATTGTTACACTGTAAGGTGCTGCACAACTCCTCAAATAGTTAAACTTTGCCTTGCACAACTAAAGAGCTAGACTTATGTGCCATATTACTGAATAAGTAAAAATGGGTTAAAGGTTTTCATGTTTTTAGGATTAGGGTGCCCTTTGCCAGCCCGAAGACAAAATTCATGTTAAATATTCATGTTTAGACTTAAAAAAAAATTTCAGGAGATACTTCTTTTGAATTGATAACTATTTCACACCTCACGAGGGAGATTTAATTCATGAAGGAGATTAGGTTAAGGTCGGGAATACACAATTTGTAATTTTGTTTAGGGCTTTGCGTGATAGTCATACTTAGGTTTTTCTCTTTTTTCTTCTCTGTTGGTTGGTGTGTAACAGATACATACATCACCCCTAGGGATATGGCAGTGCTACTGGATTTATACCGCAAAACACCCCTATTTTAAGAGGCTTGGCGTCAGCTTCCACCTAAGCCTATCCTTGTCGTTATTACCCCATGCATATCTTCAACCCTGCTGATGTAAACTTAAAGCCAAGGTGTGGGATTACAATTGCCAGGAATAAGGTACAGAAGTGCCCCTTATTGTGTATAAAACTATCTTATACAAACGCTAAACGTATTAAAACGTTACTAAAAATGGTTTTATTATATGAGCATGTATTATGGCTTAACATTTTTGTTTACGGCGATTAATAAATACAAATACGTATTATAATTATACCGAATTTTTTTTATAAATTATGCCACATTAAACAACCTTTTTACTTATATAGATAAATAGGGTAATTGGCTTTTGCTGTAAATAGCATTAAGTTTATAGGGTATTATTAAAATAACTACCAAGCAAGGTTAGTTCGTTTATTCTTAGTCACGTATGTTATTAATTAAAATATAATATAAATAAATCATTTTTATAGATAATACTATAAGTAATTAGTTATTTTACGATCATATATAGGGTAGTATATTCTACTTATGTTTTTCTAGCATAATTTACAGAAATAATAGTCCGTTAGATCAATTAGAAAGTAGAGCGATATATTTAAATTTGATGTTTAAGGTGGTAATTACAATGTTTATCTTTACAAATATAGGCGATTTTTACTTTAAATTAATTGGTGGTTATAATATATAATTTAAGTTACGTTGCCAACTAACCTATAATAAATTAGTAAAGTAAACGATAGATCTTAGCCCAAAGGGATTCTCTTATAACCGTAACAATTAAACTATACAGTTAAAATCAATAAATGCTAAGAAATGGGAACAAAATTTAATTTTCCCTTTTCATATTATGACTTATTTGTATTATTATAATAATATAATTTTACATCGGGAAGGTGCCCTTAACAGTTTGACATCACAGGTCAGTTTTTATGGCTTTATACATTTCTCTTAGTTTTACAATAGTTGTTAGGGGTCAACAATTTTCAGGTTTCCAAAAACATGTTTAATTTCTTTTCGTACTAGGTACGGCAGGTTGCCTTAGGTCTTTTACCTTTGATTAGTTACTATTCGCAATCCATCGGTAATCTAGCAGATCGTTGTTATCTTTGGTTTAAGAGTTAGGGAGCAACATAGTACAAGGACACATGTTTATGAGTATTTTTAAGTGTTTGTCTACATATTAAATGTCTTCAGGTATGATTTTTTTTTATTTGTAGTTTGTACCAATTACTTTTATATAAATAGCTTTCTCGGGTTACGAAATGATGATTGCCTAGACCAAGCTCAAGTTTTCGTTGTAGGATTGACAAGTTCTTAACGCTAAAAAGACCGGACCTAAAGACTTACATTAATTGAATTGAACTAAAACAAATTGATAAAAATTTTATAACACTTGTACTATTTTTTAATGCAGATTTTTATTACTTTTTTATAGTTCCGCTTAGATGTATTTTGATAAATCAAGGATGAGCGATTATTGGCTAAAATTAGACTTTACTCGAAAATTGTTTGATTTTTTATAAATGAATTTAGTTATCTAAAAATTTATTTGTAAACAAATTATATAATAATTTATGTTTTTATTTCCCGTATCGTTCTTTAAAGTTTATTTCAAGATATTCCTTATTTTATTTTGGAATATAGCTAGGATTTTAAAATGTATAAATAATCCATAAATAATTAGCATCATTTGTGATTTCTTCTTTTCCCTACCTATTTTCAATTTTGTTTTATATGGATTTGTGTAGGATTCTTAATTTATTTTATATAAGACCTATAAGAATTATGGATTTTATTTAGCTTTATTTTCTAGATTTGTAAATTTTATACATAAAGTTATTGTAAAATTTGATTTTGATATTAGGATTATTAGGTATATAACTCCTATACAGATTTCGGCCTTAGAATTAAAATAGATGCCTTGTATTATAGTATATATTAATGATTATTGATTATATTATTGAACATTTTATTTTTTTAGAAATATATTATTACAAGCGGATGTTAAAGAAGGAAAGTTTAGTTAGTAAACAATCTTGGATAAACATTCTCGGAACTATAGTTCGTAAACTGAGTTTTGGTCATTATTAGTGAATACCCCTACTGGAGGACAATATAAATTTATAGAAAATGATGGATTTACTTAATAAAACCGAATCCGTCTTCCACTTCCTTAATAAAACTGTTTTTCAATGGGGGTGGTATGGAGGTAAATAGCATTCTGATAAGGGGAAGTATTGAATTATATACCTTTAATCCTGAGGATAACCACATAAGATGATGAAAAATAAATTCTATGGAAGTTTAGACAAAAAAGTAAGGCGAGAGAATACAAGGGTAGAATATACAATTATCAAAATTTAATTGATAAAAATTTGCGGAACCATATCTATTACTTGAACAGAACGAGAATATTTTTATCTTTAGTTGAGTGCAAGGGTACAACCCGTGACCTTTATTAGGTATAATGGGAGTTTACCCAGTAATTCCTGCCGCGAACAGCGAGGATTTGGTGGATGGTCGATTGTTTAGTAAAAAAACGACTAACATAAAAATTATATTAAATGTGTTGAATGGAAGGGTAAC
>JACYFI010000698.1:0-11639 GCA_020975735.1 Ophiocordyceps xuefengensis
CTTAAAGACCCTAAGAAAGCATATTTACCTATTTTACGGACTCATCCCGCCTAAATAATATACCCAATTACGGTAGCTAAAGATGCCAACAGGTAGCAAAATAGTATAACCTAATTCCATATTCACCTTTAAGATAATCCAGGCCCCAATGGTTAGAACAGAGTAACCTAAATAAAATCCGAAATTCATTGTTACCTACTGGACCTGAAAAAAAGATAGCATTAAATTAGCCTGGTAGGTGCAACATACTTCTTCGAAATTAATCTTAAAGCACTACGAATTGCCTAGTAATAAACCCGTAATACGAATTTCTCCCTCTTTTATATCTCAAATTTAATGTAAGCAGCTATCCCCCTACCTCACGCGTACATAACCCAGGAAAAAGTTCGAGGACTTTCTCACTAAATAGTTGTAATATTAATTATCCAATATCCATTAAAGGTATAATTTATACCCTTTGGTCTGTTTCAAGTATGGGTCTGAACTTAGATTCTTAAGCATTTGTAAGAACAAAGGGTGGCTTAAGCGAAGCTACGGACCTCTTAAACCCCATCGACCATTAAGTCGATGAACTGCATACCTAACCTAAGGGAACTTGGCTTGCGGATTGCCCCTATTTTCCTTTCTCGTGCAGCTATTTTATTTACTTTACCCTCGAGTCATTACCTGAAGCCCTGTATTACGTTACCTGATACATTTAGTAAAGGTAGCTTTTATAGAGGGTCTCGCATTTGATGATTGGTTAGAAAAGGTTCAGCCTTCTGCTAAGCCGAGTAAAAGTATTCTTACACCTTAAGCTTAGAAACTTTTTTTATCGTGGTCTGAAAAGTCTAATCCTTATACTCCTCGTAATAGGGTAAATGCGTTGCCCCTAAAATATTTACTTATTTTTTAGTACTTATTTAAAATTGCTTAAGGGGCTTTGTTAATATAATGCACTAATAGGGGTTTATTATTAGTTAAGTAATTTTATTAGTTTTATAAATAACTTTTTCTATATAAAGCACTTATAATATAACTGCTGTTGCTTCGCCCGGGGCCTATTAAAATGTTTTCTTTTATCTAGCGCATCAAGATAGACGTTTGGTTTAATCATGGCTAACTATAAACTACTAATTTCAACTTTTATATTATGCTAGCCTCAATGATCCCAAGTATTAATATTAGGATCTGTAATCTACATTAAAATATGTTAGCAACTTTTGGTATTGGTTCTACTTAGTAAATTGGATCTGTAAGTAATCCTAAATTGAAGTATTATAGCAAGTTCATATCTACAATTTAATTAATTTCTAATGAATATAATGCTCTTTAATTTTTTATTTCTAAAGTATCCTAATTCATAACTAAATTATAATTACCCTGAAATACTTCCTTATTCATTATCTAAGGGATAGTTATAATCTGTGTTTATTAAGAATTTTAGCTATTGTACCTTTAGATTTGGTATATATTTTTTAAACTACAGTACATCCATCTAAATTTTATTATTCATACTTTTTAGGCTATAGTATATCTAATTCTATACCCTCTAGCATCGGCTGCTGTTTTTCATAAAGTTCTAGAAATCTTATCTTATTAAGTTCAAAAACAAAGTAGTTTTTTATAAGGAGTGCGAGCTCTATGTATTAAATAAGCATATTAAAGTATTCTCCTAGCACACCTAAGTATTAGGATAACTCTATTAAATTTACTTCTCGATTATGGCATACAACTAACGTAACTGATTTAGATGCCATTTAACATATCCCGGATAAATTACCAGAATACCTTAGAGGCACGTAAAACAAATTATTTGTTCTAGTTGTTTAATTAAAGTTTTTCAGCATAATTATCATAGAATTTGAATATATTAGATTAACTTTTTTAATATTAGTATCTCGGAATAGGCTGAGTATTTTTTGCTGCAAAGCGTCAAAGAATTTTTATTTTCTTTCTGCCATAATTAGATGCAAATTTTATAAGACACAGAAAATTCGAATTTATCTCAACCTATGGCTTATGTACTTTGTTATTGAAAAGAAAGATCTAAACGCATAAATACTATCGTTTCAAATTAACATAAGATAAGCTTTTTAAGTCTACGAGTCCTCTGACCGAAGGGACCCTAGGGAAAACTTTTCGCTCAACCTTTTTCTTGCCTCTGATCACGCCCAAAATATTAGACTTATTTTTTTTTAAAGTAAACCATATATATTATACCATTTTCAACCTCCCCCCTTTCTAACCCTTAAATAGGTTTAAAGAGCAGTTTAAAAATAAAAAAATCTTACAACATTTTATTAGCATTTTATTTAAAAGGATAGCTTGCGCACAAGAAATGGGCTTTTTATATAAAGTCTTAAATAGCTTTTATTATAGCTAGGAGCTATGATACAAATACAAAGTAAGCAAGGTCTCATTATTTTACCGAACTGCATTAGGACCTAATCTTTTTGCATACTAGCCAAGTTTTCTTTAGCTACAAGTGACATATGCTCTCCAGTAAAGCTTGACAACCATTAACAACTAATTTTCATTAGTGAAATATTGTTGTAGGTACATAATTCATTTTTGTGTGGTGTGGGAGCAAGTTATTTTTTTTTTATATTTAAAGTTGAATGAATTACATCGCTAATTAAAAATCAATAAATAGGAGGCGCACTCTGTGTGAGGGGTCCATCGATAAAAAAAAATCTAGTCTTGCATTTCTATGGCCATACATAAGAGCACTTAAAACCGGATAAAAGTACATAGATTTGTAGCTAGTAATCTTATATTAGTTGGGAATATATTAGAACTTTAGATAATTTAAGAGGGCAGGTTGCATTCCTTCTGTGTGAATATGGTCTGTGCAGCCGCCGCAAAAAAATTACAATAATAATATAAAATTGCATAGGACTTTATTTTAGTAGCGCGCAGCCTTGCTCCCAATACAAATTATAGGGGATACGCAAGCATCGCGTATAACAAAACAGTATTTCTAGGTTTGCTAACTAGACACAAGGGGGCTAGCCTCAATCCTCAGGAATCGAAACTAACGATCGTAATATATAAAGTACTACATACTCTGCATGTGAGCTCTAATGGACTAAAAAATTCTTTTCTAACAAGCACATTTATGTCAATAACCTGCTAATTCATTTATCAGAAGAGATCTAAAAAAATTCAATTTAAGGTAAACTTGCTAAACTTGCGTATCTTTTGTTATAGCAACAGGACGATAAACAAGCTAAGTCTATATTTAAATTTACTTTTAAAGGGAACATTACAAATGCGTGGGAGGTTTAGGTGATTTTAATCCTCTTTTAAACTCTGTAACATCCTGTTTAATTAGCTTGTAGTATATCTGGTTAAGAACCCTGTGTTGTAATCAAGGATTTCTACCAGCCTTACTTACCCTTCCTTACTATTGTTTGTAAACCAAATGTATAAAGATAATCAAGCGGCGCAATACACTTACAATTAGAACCTACACTGACTAATTACATTTCATCCGAAAATGCATCAGGATAGTCTCCTAATACTTTCTAGGCAGTAAGTTGAGCATTTCATATCTTATCTAAATAACCATCTGTGCAGTTTCACTGCAGAGATATGAAAAGGGTAGGTAAACCGCTTACTTTATACAATTTAGAATATAAAGGAATTTATATTTTTATATTGTATCTGTATCTATTTATTTTTAATAGTTATATGCGTTAAGAATTGTAAAATCTTTTACAATAGAAACACACTCCCTTAGCACTGTCTTAATAAACTGCCATATCACTATTGTAAACCATAAACCCCCCTTTTTCTTTATTTAGATAAGAATTTTATTCAAGACTTAGTTTTATGAATAGGATTATTCAACCTTTTTCTATCTTTTATTCATATGTGGCAGAATAAATTCCTTAGATTTTTCCTTATAAAACATGGATTAAATGGCCTGTAGTCTTTAGATTTATTTTCCCTAAATTACCAAGGACTTTGTGCGGAAAAAGTTTTTTTTATCTTGCTACGGCAGCTTATTTAGTCATAGGATAAATCAGAAAATAAAAGTACTACGTCTTTATCTTAGTATTTACAGAAAAAGGGGGTTTACTTTTACCCCGGATTCAGATTAAGTGTTTAGAACTTGTTTTGAGTTTTAATTATCCCCATACCTAGTCCTGCGCCAGGGTTATTAAAATTTTATAACAGGGTTTATTATAAATTTAATAATAAATTTGTTGTTATTTTCACAATATACTTGCTTTAATAGTTGTAAACCTCTATTACCATAACCATTATAAGAATAATGAGCTTGCTGGTATAACAAGAAAATGATGGAGGCTTGGCCTTCCATACTTCAGAAATAGAATTTAGATTATAAAACTATTGACGGCTCAAAACCAATAAAAAGGAAAGTTTTAAGTGGGGCTTATGTAGCTAAAACAATACCGTTACCTACGTATTACCGTTAACGCTATTATTTATAAGATAAATACCCCACTCACTTTTCATTATCGAGAGTTCGACTCATAATCGATTTCCTATCAAAAATTTGTAAATAGATGATGGTTTTTCAATTTACTAAAGGTCCAATTGTGTAACTGAACCAATAAAAATTGGTGTTTTTAAGTTAACAGTAACTAAATTATTATTATTTAACTGTTTTTTTTGCATATTTTTTCTAGGCTTATGCCTTTTAGCAAAGGCATAGAAAAATAAAGCTCAAAACAATCGGTTTCAATCACTTAATTTGGATCTAGTTCCCGGAGTCAAAATAGTATTTGAAGTTTTTGTAGTAAATGGGTGCAAAAGGCTCACGAATCTTGGTAGAAATATTTTCGTGCGCAAGCTATCCACTTCTAAGAGCACTACACTAAAACTCATATTATTATATTTTATAAGCGAAAATGAAACATCGGGTAATAAAGTAAAAGATGATTAACATATTCACTCGTTATTAAGGAACTTTTTTTTAACTTTTAAGTTCAACACGTATAGTCTCTGAGGATCACGTACTTAAAAAATAGAGATTTTTGCCCCATATTTATTGATTAGGTTTCTGGCTATTGTCTATTTATAACTCTAATTTAAATAGGTGGTTTTTAGCATATAAAGTGTTGGATAAATCTTCATATCACTAGAAAAAAGGCCTACTTTGGACCTAAAAGGTGTTGAGTGGGAAAAAAATTGTAAGATTAACACCTATACATAAAAAGTCAAATATGTGTCTTAGCTAAGATAAGATCCTTTAAATTTAGACTAAATTTAGGATTCAAAATATCACCCCTCAAAACATTGCAAATACGGCCTCGCAATACTTAACACGTGTGGGAAATGCCAAAAGTATATTTAATAGTACCGTTTAAATATATAGTATCAAAATTAATCTTTGAGTTTGCGGCTAAACCATTGCCGTAGGCAACCAAATTAAAAAGCCACCACCCTAAAGGGTGCTAAGGAGGGATATGGGTGCCAGGCTTCTACTATTTACTCTACCAAATTCTGTTATACCTCCCTGGGTATGTGTTTCTATGCGTAAGAGGGATAACCACACCGTAAATTGTTATTCCTGGTTTTTTATACTTTTCTTTTTGCTTATTTTTCTACGTCTTATGAATTAATTATTTTTCCAGGGGTCTTTAATTAATAATTGTGTTCTACCTAAAGATGTCTATATGCTACTTTTTATTTTAATAGCATTGTATTCGTACTGTTACACGCTAACCCAAGCCCAGAATTTAAAAAGTAATTTATTAAAGCGGTTGATTATTATAACGCTATTGTTTTACTAATAACAAAGTATTTTAGGATTTAACCCCTGCACAAAGACTAACCTCAACCCATCTCTATTTGAGATGGAAAATCTTTAAGGGATTTTGTATGACCCTTAAAAGAGAGTAAATGAGTAAGGTATCTATGAAGATGAAAATATTAGCAAACTTTTTGCTTTCTTAAAACCCCAGGAATATCAGGACCTTTCAAGGTAAGACCCTTTTACAGGGCTGGACCCCTTTTTCACTATCTTTCTATTCTCTCGCGATCAAATACTTTAAAAAAAGCTCAAGGCCTCGCAAGCTAGGGAGATACCCACCCGATCAAGACTAATTTGTCTTGAATACAGTAATCAACCCCTTTTTGACTTCGACAGAAGGCCGCCCGTTGTCCACCTGAACCCGCATCTTAATAGGTCTATAACCATAAATACTTATAACGATAATTAGAGTACAACCTTTAGGTACTAGCTCTATAACAAGAAAATATATTTTTTTTCCTGCCATAGCCCAGAAAAGTGCCCCCCTTATTTTAATCTGATCCACGCGGCTTTCCCTATCCATATCTCAGGATAAGCGATTAACTTACTTATATGTTAGAGCTTAAGCTTGTTTTTTAAGTTATCTATGTTTATTGGATTTAAGATTAAAATTGAGACTTTATTACGTTCTATATAATCTTTTCAAAGATATTTTACGATTCAACCCACTGGGGGGAAAAATTTTTCGTTTACCTTTTGTTTATTTATATATAGCCTTGTTAAAATTTTTGTCCTGATCTTAGTAATGATTCTGGTAATTTCAAACTCTACTTTTATCTCGAATTGATTTCTTAAAGATAAAATCTTGTCTTTTTCCTATAATTATATTGTGTTTTCATTTTTCACTAAGGCTAATAGTTTGGGTGGCCGTGTAGGCTCAGAACAATCTAATTTAAAATCATTAGTATTGAATTTTAATAAGTTGTACTTTTAGTAAATTTTTTTGTCCATCTCGGAAGTTTTTATTTTTATCTCTTTAGATCTTGTGCTGCAAATAGTGTTCTTAGTATTGTGTGTTTTTTAGGGGCTTATTATTTGAAAGACCCTTCTTATACTTATATTACATATTTTTAAAACCTTTATTACTCCAATTCATAGTCTCAACTAAAATGAATTTAAAAAATTTCATTAGGTAAAAAAAAAAGAATTACCGATTATGTTAAATTATATAAGTAAACATAAGCCAATATTAATATTTAAAGGAAAATAAATTTTAAAAGTGATTTTTCCTGAAAATACTTTATTTTTTATAAAATCATGAGTTATATGATTTCAAACCAGGGATAAATTAAAGCGATAATCAAACAAATTTTGATATAGATATACAAATAAATAAGCTATCACTACTAATACTTACTATAAGTATAAAAATACTACCTAATATAACAACATTTAAAGATTTTCTTTGGTAATCTTATTAACTGATTCCCTGCGTGCGATGCTAGGGGGCTAGCTTTCACTAAGGGTTGTTCGACAGGATATAAAAAATCGCGCAGCACATATTAATCTATAAATCTTAAAACATTCCTTTTGTACTACGGAGTCGAAGTCGAAGCCCGTTTAAAATTTTCTCATTTTTGGACATTAATTTTCCTTATGGTGTCAGAGGTGCCAGCAAAGATCTGCGCCTTCAGAGAAAAATATAATAGGCAGCATGATTTTATACCTGTAGCTATGTGTAAATGTATATTTTAAGTGGCAGTTTTGGATAAGCGGAACAAGATAAACATGGAGCTTTCAGCATATTTAAAAAAAAAATACACAAGCTTCCGATGAAAAATAATACACTGATATCATTAATATAATGGCGTCCAAATGCCCCTTTTTGGGACAATCTTAGTTAAGAGGTCGCGGTGAAACCACGCAAATTTTGAAATAAGAATAGAATTTTAGGGTTCATAAAGGAAATGTTTCTGTATTGATTCATTTTATCAAAAAAAGTCTGAAAAAATTTTTATATTCAATAGTATTCAAAATTTGCATTTTTATTTAATCACGGTAGATAAAAATTTTTTTATTAACTAACTCTATAAAAATTATAATAACAGAGTATAATGTATTTTCACCTAAAAATACTCAGTACAAATCTGTCATGGCTTTAACAGGATTCAGATTTAAAAGGTTTATTCTATTTGAGGATTTTTACTATATTTGGTTTATTGGTTTTCTTAACAATAGGGTATTAATAATCATTTAATGATTATTTATAGATGTAAATTTTATTGCTTACTTGTAGATTAACTTCAATCATATTACAAGATATACAATTAAAATAATAGAACCTTTTTGCATCAATTAATAATCCCCTGAAAAAATAAGAAGTCAATTAACATTTTAATAGTATAATTCAGGTTTTAATGAAAATCATGTTTATATAATACCACAAACTTTTTTACTAAAACTAATCACCTTAATTCTAATTATACCATTTAATTTATTAACCTAAATCACATCATAATTTATTTTCATTTTAGAATACTAATATATGTAGATGAACTTTATATTATGAGTTGATTTATTTTAACCCCCATAGTAAAGTGATTTTGAACTACGTAGTTAAAATTTCTTTATTCTTCTATTATGAATCCTTAATTCGAATAGCTTTAAATACCTAATTATTTGCAAGAGAATTTCCCTTAAAAAGCAAATTCTCCTTTTCCATCTATTATTCCGCTAATGAGGGAATATAGAAAATTAGTATAGTTGTTATCCCTTAGTATTAGGTATTAAAAATACCTTTTGTGCGCGTGGTTCAGCCAGTTTATTTTTCTATGTGTATCCTCCAGCCTTCGGTTGGTCATATGTTAATTTTATTAATTAATATAATAAAAAAATCAATAAAAAATAGTGTAAGAAAGGGGGAGATTAAATTGATTTACTAATAGTCTCTGGAGAGAAATCCTTACAGTTTCTTGCTGATTTGGTATTATTAATATCTAAGCCTTAAGTCTATTGATATAGTGAATACTTATTATTTCTACTTAGTTAATGGGAGATTAGAGCTTCCACTATATCTAGTAAAATTACGTAGATAATTATATATAAATATTAAAAATTAACTGAATTATAGTTTTCCCAGCATATAGTCAATTGCAGAATTAATGAAAATTACTCCAGCCCATTGAGGTAACTACGTAGTAAGTCCAATTAAGTTGCTCAAATATTTTACATAACAACACTGCTCACGCAGTGGCATCGGACTAAACAGTATCTAATGGATTTAAACTAATGAAAACTCTCGATGATCCAACGTTCAGTCTCTACGGATCTACTCGATAATCAAATGTGAAATTAGTTAGACTTTTGGTTTTCCACGGTATTACCTTAAATGGGGTCGGTGTACATTTATCAACTACCCATTACCATTTTCCCGCATAAACAATAACATATAAGGCTTCCCGTGAGCAAAATTACTATAATAAATATTACCGAAAACGATTGGAATTTTTTCACGGTGACTCACTGACCACCACGAGCACTTCTACTAAGAGAATTTTTTTTTGGAATTTTTCTAAAGACTCGAAATTTTCTGCTACAAGGATAGTTTGTAGCAATGGTCCACTATTTAAGCAATGGTCTTTCTTGTATCTTTATAAAATAGAAAGTTATTTCATAAGGGGTTACGAATTCATTAATTTGATTACTCAAAAATGATGTTTGATATAAATCTATTAATAAACGTCGTATGTTGTCCTATGAGAACGAATTTGCTTCGCGATGCTACGAATAGAAAACAACCCTCCCGCTTTCTATAAAAACCAGATAATCAAGCTCTTAAAGTTAAGTAGGTGCCTAAAATTAGGATTATTTCTAATAGCATTATTGCTCTTTAATTTAGTATCCTTGTGGATAATATTTTATCTTACTAAGTTTTGTCGTTAAACAGTTTTTTACATATGCCAAAGTATGGACAGACGTTTTTTTGGGAAAGTTAAAGGAGATAAATAATAAATAGTTTGTATTAATTTCCATCTAATTACCTCCTTTTTATTACAATCAAATAACCAATCAGCCTCTTTTCCAGTATCTTTAACAGTTCCACCTACTATCTAGCAAATCTCAACCAAGCATAATTATAATTAGATTTAAGGTGAGATAAATTCATGACTAAGTCTGTATTGTAAGGACTGTTACGTAATTGGGGTTTACTTGAAATACTACCCTCAGCCGTCCATTACCCTCACCTATAAACATTTATATACTTGTTTAAGTTATTGTTATCAATTAAATCATTATAACTGCCCAATATTAACACTACGACAGAATTGGGGTATTGCCTTGATCATTAACAAAATATTGTCAATACATAATGCCATAAAAATTCAAACTGTTATCGTCGGATAATGCTATACTAGAGAAGCATAGGCTAACCAACTACCAATCTTACGAATAAAACGTATAAATTAATTATCTTTCAATACACTAAAATAAATATTATTAGTAATTTCCTTTATCACATGCAACCCTTTCCTTTATAGTGTGTTTTGATTTAGTTTAGGTATTTTAGCTGCTGCTGTTACTCGGCCGTACTTAACCTTATAAATTTATATCCGCATCGAAAACGATATCTGCCTTTTTTATATAGGCTATTTTGTTATGTGAATTGCTATCCCATTTTTTACAATTTATTAAATTTTCAAGTCTTTTTCCTTTGGTAGATCTCAATATTATCGGCATATAGCTCAAATTACCATTACCTCTAAAAATTTATTTCTTTTAATTACATCTACCTATGTTGCGTACCTTTTAGATTTAATTTAATTTGATAAAGTCTTGTAAAGTGCATAGAAGGATTACTAATACTCCTATAAAGTATTATTGAGTACATAGATACATGGAATATGGCAGAGCGAGTTGTATCTTGTCTCTTGGCTCTCATAAAGAATGGTTTTTGCGAATGCAATAAAAAGATATTTCTCCTGTTTAAACGTCCTATCTACAAACCTTTAGTTTGTAAAGTATTGTACTCTTATTTTTAGCTAAAAAGGATTAACAGTTATTTAGTCTTCTGGTCATCGTAACATAGTCCCGTTGGGGGAATTTAACCTTGTTTCAGTAATTATAAGTCAGAGGAACTTACATTTCTGAGTTATATATAAAAGTTTCTCTATTAGCTTAAGGTTTTTTAATATCTTAAATTGTAATATTTCAAAACGGTGAGAAAATTATCTTTATCGTATTTAAGTAAAAGCTTATTATGGAAATTTAGAGTTTATTGTCGATTATTTAAAAGGAAGTATGTAAGATTAGTTTTTTTGCATTCTATTAGCTAAATGTATAGAGCTACCTATGTATACGGTTATTTATATTATTAAATTAAAACAATATACACCTGCTTTATTCTTTTTTCTTGGTTTGAATATAAAGCTCTATTTTTCCAAATTACATTAAATATTTATGGTTTAAACGATAGGCGCAAGTCTCATTTTTGTCGTCGAGTTAGACTTGGTACTTATTTTTTTCCTGGTAATCTGTTAATTAATTTTTTTTTATTCATGGGACTATATCTAATGTATCTAGTAATTATATTACTTTTTTAGAATGGATTACCGTGTAGTTCTCGTAGAATCGCTACAAGAATTATCTGTTGGTTTCCGCCTGATTGTTCAAATTACATAATGTCACTTTTAACGTTAAGATAATTAGAATTGCATATTGTTAGGAATTTTCTCAGCCTGATAGTAATCTTTAAATGGGGAGGCTAAGTGGATTTTAACCTCCGATTTGTAAAATAAGACCGAACTAATGAAAATAACATTGAACGGTTGTCACTTTTAATAGACCCCCCGTAGCACGTGCTAGACAAAAGAAAATTTTTAATCCCTGTAGGAAACTTGCAATAATTAAATGTTGGCAGCTGTAACAATAAGCT
>JACYFI010000639.1:0-12341 GCA_020975735.1 Ophiocordyceps xuefengensis
TATTTTAGTAAGATTGAAATAAAAATAATAGGAAAAAAAATAAAAAAATATAACAATTTGCAATCCTATTGATAATAAGACAGACTTTTTTTAAACTATGCTTAAGCTTTAAAATTAAAAAGAAAAAAAAAAATTCTATGTGAAAAACATAGGTTAGTACATTAATAAAGCTTATTTACCTTGTTAAAACACTATAAAAACTTAAGCTTAAGGCCCATGAAGGGGTCAGCGAAGCAGCGGAGAAGAAAGTTACATCACAAAACCTCAAGAAACTTAATTCATTTTAAGTGCCCCGCACAAAATCAAATTTCAAGTTAATTCTATTTTGTTAAATTAAAATTTAACTGCTGGGCTCCTGTGTATTACAATCTTATCCCTACGGGCATAAGGGATAAAGAATTTGTGGCGTGGCCTCCAGAATAATTTTCTTCTTGGCCCTGCTTTAATCCTGACAACCAAAGGGTTAAAATATACCTGGCCCACGGTACATTATTAAGGTGATTGTCTAATACTAATGCTAATTAAATACAATACAACATTATTAGTTATAGAAAAATGTAGAGGTAATAAAATTAGAAATTTAAAGGTAAGATTAACTAAACGTTATAGAGCCAGATCGCTTCTGTATATTCCATTTAAAATGAAAACAGGAAGGGTTTGAAGAATGCTAGATTCATCATTCAAAGAGTTTAAGTTTAGTTTTTATTTAGAGCGAAATTCTAATTCAAATGTTTCTTAATTCCATATATAAACTCAAAACGAGTATTTGGGGCCATTTTGCTGGTTAAAGTTGGATTTCAGGTTGGGTAAATCTTTCATAGTACAATGGCTCTTCACAAACTAACTACATTCCCAACACTAGCGTATCTTTATGCACACTTATTACTGGTTTTCTAGTGATGCTTTGGTATGTTTTTGTCAATAGAGAAAAACGAATAAAAGCTTTTAGCTGGATTAATACTTCAAATCACTAGCTTTGCGGCGCTTGGCGTTGGACACATAAAAAAGATAAAGTATATTTAGAAAAAAAATTAAATAACACATGAACAAGTAGGAGTTTCAGGTACTGATTACTGATAATGCTGCAAGTTGTGTAATCCACCACGTTTTACGCTGTTTAGTGGTGTACGTAATAGATCATTTCGATCAAATTACCCCTATTATGGGGCACGCCACACACACAAATTAGGATGGAGCTATAAACTTTTTGGTGGCGCTAAAGCGTTAACAGCTTAATCATATATTGAAATATACGCAATACATTAACTGTTAGGGGAAAGTAAATAATTAAAGTATAGTATAAGGCCCAAATTAAATTGGAGGGTCTACTTACGAATAAAAGGAGGCTTTCCCCTGATATAGCTTTCTAGGAGAGCCCTATTAATAAGAATAAAGAATACCAAGAATTCAAAGGTGATTAGCTGGCTTTACTTCTTTGATTGTTTTTTTCTGGCTTTATTTTCTCATGCGCTTGCAAAGCTTGGCTCAAAAATAATTATGCAAAGATGATATAGAATCGAAATCAAACGTAGGTATACAAGTGCAATGTAGTTTTTCAAATTACTTCCATAACCAACGTCGCAAGAATAAAGGTCTAATGGAAAGTTTAGTCCCTACTTATAGATTGTGGAATATTCTAAGGAAAAAAAATAAAGTTTCCCGAATTTTATGGGGTTTGAATTTGTGGTGTACAAAATTTTTCCCGGACATTAATGGAGAAAGTCTTCCTTTTTCACACCTAAAAGATAATTAAGGTATGCAATCACTAGGATTTTGAAAGATTGATGTAAAGTTGCTTGAATGACATTGAGAATAAAAGGCATTTAACTGATCCAGCGATTTAGTGAAGCCTCCGGCTATAATAAAATTAGTGGGGGCTTACTTCCGTTAGAAGTAGCCCATGAATAGAGGGAAGAGTTTACTAGAAATTTATATTATATCCAACTAATTGTATACGGTTAGAAAGTGGTGCTTATGACTAGGTAAAATTTAAAGGAAATCCTTAACATATATAGAATAAAAATGAAGAACATAGTCTGCAACCCATTTTGATAGAAGGAAATAAGAATAATATGATAAATATGAAAAGCATAATTTGCGGAAAGAGTGTACAAAATGAGTGCGCGGTTTGGCACCTCGAAGTCGGGCTTGAAACTATCCTCATGGCCGAAGAAACTATGTAGGGTCGACTGTTCGTTGATTAAAAGTTACATGAGCTGGGTTAAATACGTCAGTGAGACCAGTATGGTTTTCTATCTTCAAGAGAGGAATTAGAATTAAATAAGAACAAACTTTTGTACGCAAGGACAAGAAGAATTTTACTCCAGAAGGTTTTAATATGGCCGTACTACCTAATGGTTTACCATTTTTTGAAATGGTGCCTTAAATTAAATGTATATATGCTTTTGTATCAATCTTTATCGCTTCTGTAGATTACTTTCATTACATAATGGATTTTCTTTACTAAGACAAATGGGATAGCATAAAAGCACGCAGGACCCTAAGTTAGTTAAAGAAATTGCTGATAGAATATAGGGCACCGAAACATATCTTTAAGATATTTCTTAATTAACACGTATATATACTATTACCGAATTATGGCTTATTCCTACGGAATCTTTGAGATTGTATAAGAATAAAGTAGCTAATTTAATAATTCACTATTTATAAATATATCCATATTTCCGTGGTTAGCAATAAAAGTAAATGTAATTGTTTTAAATCAAGGAAGCAAGGTGCAGATAGTGCCCGGGCCAAACCATAATGTAAATTAGCGAATCTTTTAGTATTGGTATTGCAAAGCTTGCTTATCTTGCTATATTTTCGCGTGATTAACACGGCAAGCTACTGGTTATTGTTTGGCAAAGGATATACATTGTATGTTTTTTTTACCCTGCTTTAACCTTACAGTCAACATCCACTAACATCTCCGAAGACGAAGGGTGCCAGGTCAAATATAATGTTAGTTCACCTTATAGAAAAATATGCCTTACATATTGTGTGTAGGCAGGCTTGAAGCGTTCCCCGATTTTTTTTTGCTTTGATCCTAACAATTGAGGTTTTATTGGTTTGGAATATTTTCTCCCTTATTGAGGCGTAGGCTTCGCTGTAGTCAATCCTGATCTTTTCGAATAAAAGTACAAAATACAATAGAATCAAACCAATTAAACTAAGAAGCTAAGCATATAACCAATATAAAGTACAAACACACCTAAGTGAGCTTTGCGTCCTATATAAGTCAGTCATAGACAAAAACAAGATTATAAATAAAAGGTATAGTAGTTGGTAAGAGCCAGCAAGATAGGTCAGGACAAATTCTTGAGCTCCGCTCTGTAGCCTTCATTAAAAATAAGAAGATTTAGTAGTTCAAGCGGTTACTCGACCAGAGCTCTTTTCAAATGCACCACCGCCGGGGTTTCGATATCCCCTTCTGTCTATTCTGTGGTTTGTGTAGAACCAGGTAACATTATTCGGCCATTGTCCGGGGTATTAGGTGCCAAGAACCTATAGCCAGGCGTCATGGCCTTATATCCTTTACACCGGTAACGCAATCTGCTCGTAAACAATAATTAGACCTCTTTATCGCAAAAGTCCTTTTTAAGTACCAAATGAAGGTTCTTAATTTCATAAAATAGAATAGCTTCCAAAAGCGAACAATAAGTAATATTTTTTGAGCCTCTACTTTCAGCCTAAATATGTAAACAAAATTTGGAGGCCCTGGCTCCCAAAACTTTTATATAATGTAATTAACTCAACCTTGGGGATTTTCATTGAATGTTTTTTCGGACAGGTTTTACTGCGAGCCAAAGATTAGTTTTATGAGTCTAGTTAAAACTAAAGGAATACATTTTGCCCTTTATTTTTGTTAATTAAGGGCTGTGTTGGTAACAAAAAACATACATGCACGAATAGGCATATATCTGTAATTAGATTTTATTTATGCAGCAACGCCATATGACTATATAGTGCAAGATAATCATTTATAAGTCTTCCTGTATATTGTTTCTCTAATAAAAGTTAAAACATAGCCGTGGCTTCGCGTTCCGCAGCGCTGAAGTGCTTGCGGCGATTTTTTCATAGTCCTGGTTTAAAGCACCTTTACAAAGCACCCCTGTATGCTACGCAGGTGAGTCAAAAGACGATAAACACCGAAAGAGGAGGAAAATTATTATATTATTTCAAATTTCTGCAGCGTATATTTTTTTCTATGCCTGGAAAGGCTTAGGGCTAGAAAAATCTGTCCCAAACAACTTAACCTAATTTGACAAAAACATTTAATTTTTTAGTATTTTTTTGTCTGCGCACACTTCTCAACACGCAAAGAAAAGATTAAATATGTATGTTTCAATAACCTCCTAATAAAAAGTTATTACCTTTATAATAACTATAAATTTTGCAACTTCCAGTAAGCATTAAAGATTGAATAACACTTTAAAAATAATATTGAAATAATATAAAATAGTCTTGACTATTTTTTGTGCTTCACGTAGCTTTAACCTAGTGCAAGGAAGAAAATCGCTAACCACCCTAAATAAAGGCACAAAAGGGTATAGCTTAAATTGGAAAAGCATGACTGCTCATAACAGGTAAAAAATAAGTGTCGTTCACTGTAGCCCCTACCCTGTATGCTGAATTTGAAATTGAATAATAGTTTAAGTCTAAGTCTGAAAATAGGTGACGAAAGGGTTTGCTTAAGGCCAACCTTGGGGTAGTCCCAGAGTGTTTCAAAGCACACTTAGGATTCAGTATTGATCTACTATTTTTAGTTCTTGCGATAGTTTTTCGTAGCCAAGCCTTCTGTACAGACATCGAAAAATGAAAGCACACAAAAAATAGAGCGCAAGTCCTATGGAAGTTTAAATCAGTTATTCTGATATCTAAAATAAAATATAAAGATTAAATTTATAAAGTGGTGGTTATTGGTCTAGTATGTAAGATTTTCTTTATTAATTTAGTCTTTGAAATTACTTTAGTATTTATTACATATTCACGTGGCTAACTTACGATTCTAAATCAAAATTTTAGGAGCTTGCATATTGATTTTAAACCTAAGAATAATTAAAAAGGCGCCAGCCCACCCCAATTGTTAAGTCTTTAGCATTATGTGAAAAATATTTAATACTGAAGAAAAAAACGCACCTTTTCTTCCCAAGGAGCATCAACAATTTCTTGTGTGCATATTCTCCTGATCATCCCTAGGTTTTTGCTTTCCTCAGAAAAAAGATAGCTAGCCAATAAGGGTAGTGGTATTTAAATGTAAACTAGATTTCTATTACAGAGAATTTAAGGGTATTGTAAATTTAAAGATGAGGTAGTCTTTGTGTTTTTTATACCTGATTCAAAAATTCCTGTATCTCTAAGTTAAGCCCCGTTGAAGCTCATTGGGCCGAGCAGAGTCAGCTGAAATGCTTTGGGTTGTAAAGTTCAACGTCTGTCCGTTGGGGCGTGAAAGGGACCATTATAGTATAATGGGGTGAATTACCATATGGAACTTTTAAATCATTGAAAATGTAGGTGCGAAATCCCCTCAAGTCCTACAATAATAAAATTAACTTTGGCGAACGAAGGTCTAAAATATAATTTAGCCTCCGCATTCCCCTTTAGGACTTATAGTATATGAACAATAAAGGTTATCATAGGTAGAACAGACATTAAGCTAATGGCGTGTAATTTGGATTGGTTGGAATCATCCTCCTTGTCAATTAGAAGTTTTATGCTTCTTTATTAAATTATATAATCTATGAAATGAAAAATCTTTTTTAATCTTTTAGTACGCTGCGAAGCTCTTCTTTATAGCGAAGCACGGGGTATAAAATCAGAACCAGCCTCAAGATATTTTTTACACTATAAACTTAAGTAAGGTATTATTGTTATATCTTTGTAGGAGTCATACTCTCTACATTTTTCGGCGGTGCTACGAAGTAGCCCCCACAAAAAAGTAAAGTACGGCACAAAAAGGAAGAGTCTAATGCATTTTAGCCTTAGTGCTTGTTTTAAGGCAGCTATGCTAAACAGGAAAAAAAAATGCTAGAAAAATTGAATTAATAATAATTACTACTTTTAGGGGGGGTGGTATTTAAATTCTGGCAAAACCGTAACTTTCTGCAATTTTCCTGTCTTCTGGTGTCGATTTCCTTGACATCCCCATAGTATAAATTAATTAAAATATGTGCTGTATGATTTACACCAACCAACAGCCTTAATATCTGCAACATCAAATGATAAGGCTGTCAAAGACAGAGCTCCATATTAATGATATTGATTACTTAATTAATAAGTGAGCTTTTGGTGGGAAACAAGAACGCTTAGCCAATTGCCTCGCAAATAATAAAATCAAAACGCATATAAATCCAAATGGGGTTTGATTATTATATTATATTTTTAATTACATCAAGGTATCTTGATTGTATAAATTGATTTGTTTAATAAGGGGAGTTATAGGGTTTAATATGTGTTTTAATAGTATTATATAGATTAAAATATATAGATAAGCCAAGCGGCTTTGTAGCCCAACGGGATAATAGGTTTATGGGATAGACTTACTGTTTCCACACAGAACATTATTAGTCGAATCTACTAGCCGGGTATCCAATCCTTTATTTTATTAATTAAGGAAAATAAATACTAAAGAATTATTACCCAATTAAACATGGGTTATAAGATTTGAGATAGGATTTTTTACAGTTGTTTTTTAAGGGCGGACGTGTATGTACCGGGCTTTTTTATTCATATTAAATAATAAGATGATGATTCAAAAATCACGGAATTCTAATTTCCAGGCGCAAAGCTTTATAATATTCAGGAATTATTATTTCTGTTTAATACTTGAATTAATAATTAAATAACCCACAACTTAACACCCAATTTTAGCCTACAAGAGCGCAAGCTCTTAAAATAATACAGTACTAAGGGACTATGGTTGAGTAGCTAGATTCTCTGTTACGTAACTAGAATACGTTTAATAATATATTTTCAAATTACTAGTAAATGAGTCTCATTTTGAACTAATCAAGCAATAGAAATATTAAAACCTTTAAAAGTAACATTTATACGAAATTTAGGTGGTGTGTTTGTAAAGAATTGTTTAGAGAAATAACCAAAGCCTTGACTTCGAAACATAATAAGATACTTTGATATTCTAAGGAAAGGTAATTATTTACAACCTGTAAACATTTTGTTTTACCATTAAATCCAAGATTCGAAATGTAATAGAGGTAAGAGGAAAAGCCTAAACACATGGTAAAGACCCTTAGATTCTTATACTTGCCTCTTGCACCCTATGTTCTGTATTTAATTTAGGAATATGTAAAGTTTTTAAAAATAAAACCTCTAATAATCAAGATTAGTTATCTACAATTTACGCGTTGAGCTTATTTATTACCCATAAAGATTATGCTGAATTAGGGAGAACAGGATGTGTTTTGGTACAATTGTTTTTAAATATCGGTTGGTTCAAGTCCAAATTATGCATAAAATAGAGAAATTTTGTATTTATTTATTTAACGTAAAGTTATCAAAATAAAATAAGAGCTATGCACTAATTATGTCTTTTGTTTCTTAACAGAATAATATAAGCGCACAATCAAAAAGTAGTTTTTTATGTACTAACTGTTAAACGCCCTTGCCTGATTAATATTGTTAAAATTGACTGCAGGGTATTTTCAGTGGCGGAATGGTGGTTTTTCTTTCTTTTTGTGTTTAGTAAGCTAAGGTATATAAAACAGAAGGCGCAAGGGCACGGACTAAAGTGTGTTACAGGTTTTTCTATTAATCAGATATTATAACTCAACAAAACTAAATGATGAGGGGTCCATAAACGGAAAAAATAAGTTAAACACTTTAAAATCTGGTTTTTATACTCCTCTCAGAAAAGTCAGTAGTTTTTAGCTTACTCTGCCTTTAAAATATTTTTAACTTCCCTTATTCCTTTATTTTAAATTCCAAGTTAAAGAGGATCATACTTGTTCAGCAGCTCTCTTTTGTTTTGATAAAAGGTTGTTTATTGTTAAAAACTCAGCTCTTTTGTTGCGCATAACTTCTAATGTTTTTCTTACGTGCTGGGACGAAGTATGCCGCACAAAAAATCAGCATTATGACTGGCATATTGTTTATAAAGTCTTTGTTTTTATATAGCGCATAGCAAGTGAGCTGCGCTACTTGTGACACAACTAAAATATCTATAGTTTCGTATAGCAAAGTTCAAATAACAATTAATAATTATCTCGTTGTCTAATTAGGGCAAAGACATAATTTTTGGTGTTTGTATTGGGTGTTCGAGATCACTCGGAGATTAATTTTGGTGGCTAATGCTGAAAGGCTACTCCTATTTAAGAACTAGGTGTTCTACCATTTCCATAATATCAAGTAGTGTTTGTTCTAAATCCGCCACCTTTTAAAGAAATAGAGGGTAGTGTCTCTATTTGACACATAAAGGATAATTAAAAAATGAGGTGGGGCTTCGCCCAACATAACTTATAAAATACCTGTTTATACTACTTTTTTAAACGTAGAAAAAAGTAACTAAAATTTACTTTATATAAAAGAGCCAATTGCCTCATGGGCGGAGCCCCTCACATAAGGGAAGAATATCTATGTATAAATATGGCTAGCTGTCCTATCCCGAAGTGGTTAGCAAGCTAAAGTGCCTTAAAATATAACCATATTCAAGAAGCTAAATTCAAATTTTGGGTCTTTAAACATTCACCGAAACTTTTATTTAAAATTGTAAAGCAAAGTCGTAATTGCAGCCCAAGAAGCTTTAACATAAACTCTCCAAAAAAGCTAAGGTAAAGTTCCCTCATCCTCTATGGGAGCATTATCTGAGGCAATAAAAATAACCCATTTATTTAGCACAGGCTTTGTAAACAGTTATTATAAAATTAAAAGAAATAATAAAAAACGGATAACCCCTAAAAATGCACGAGAGATAAAATCGTTGAACACCTAGTTTGATAATATTCGTAAAGAATAAAGAATATATATCTAAGAGCCTTGCGCCTACAACTTTTCTTTCCTGCGGGTTCACTTAGCGTATAATTTATCTCGCTTCTTTAGAAGGCGTAGTCCTGTTACGCTTGTAGGCCGCCACCCCATGATCTCTTCTTTGGTGAAACAAGCTCAACAAATTATAAAGAACATAAAGTATTAATTATGATCTTAATTTTTATTATTTTAGTAAAAATTAATATACAATCATGACTTTGGGTGTTGTAGCCATAATAAAATTTTTTATTAGAAGGAGATTGTAGCTCCAACGGAGAGCTACTACTTGTGCGTGTAGCTGGCTCCATGGTTCAGATCCAGGTTTGTACCCCTTATGTGAACTTTTATACAAATATAAGTTTTAATTAACAATAAGAATAGTTTTAAATTATTAAATAAAATCCAAATTAGTTTTTGGGAATTTCGTCTTGTTTAATTATAAAACACCAGGTATGGTATGGGTATGAAAGGGTCTTTTTTTATATAGGGGAATTAGTAAAAGCAGATCACCTATTGTAAGATTGAAATGTTAAAGGGCCAATTTTTGGTCAATTCATGAAAGAGATTCAAATGTGCTTTCAACAAATTAAAATCCTTTCCTTAATGTAGGATTAATTAATTCTAATGATGTATTTACAAACATAAAGGCCCAAATAAGGTCAAAGATATATTAAGGTGGTTGGTTGGTGTACGAAATACATGACAGACTATTTTTAGTTATCCTTTAATCAGGGAGAAAAAAAAAAACATTTTCTGCCTTGCTTACTGGCGGCTGGCTTAGGCTGCTGGATGGCGAAAGCAGCAAGTAGACATTTTTTTCTTGGCGTATCCCCCCGTAGGGTTAAAAACAAACACATGAAAGGGTTGAATGAAAGATTTCTCGAGCTTTAGCTTTGCCTAGTTGACTTAGCCTAAAAAACTTCTTTAAATAAAGTGCATTTGACCCTAAAAATTAATTTCCTTGTTTTATCTCCCGGTGTAAAAAGGACCTGAAAGTTTTACCTATATCAGACTAATTAACAGGTTCGCTTGTGTTTTCCAGTTGACCCCTTCACAAACAACGGAGATGGATCAGAAGAGTAAGGTTGCGCTTTTTTTGTAGATATACATAAGCACAAGAATAAAAATTGAGTGGTAGGAGAACATCAGAGTTAACGCTGCTTAAAGGTGTATTTTTCAACTTATTTATATCGTGGTTGGGTGGCCAGGTCTGTATTCATTGGAGTTAAAACAAAGAAAATAATATTGCTAAGCCTTATAAATAAGAAAATTAAAATGTTCATATTAAAGAATTTTACGCCATTTGTTGCGTTGCAAGACAAGCTACGCTTGGAATATCAAAAGATGAAAAATATGCTAAAAGCTCGGGTATTATTTACCAATACTATATATTTGTTTCTTCCAGAAAGAAGCCGGGTCTAATAAAAATATATTTTCTTTTATGTATGACTTTATTAAGATCCCAGCCCCTACATTTTTCCAAGCTTGGGTAGTTTAAAAGGTAAAACTCTAATCTCATTACGTTGGTAAATAAATAGTTCGATTCCTCCAAGGCTCAACCCTTGGACCCGATTTTAGGGTGATTATTATCAACATTTTTATAGAGACGCATTACAGAGACCTTAAACTTTCACAACATGCTGATCAGATATATAAATACATGAAAACAAAAAATTATAGTATTTCATTTATGCCACATCTTAAGATGAAAATTAAGTTACTGTACTTCTTATGAATGGTTCTGGTCCTTTTAGCAAGCACTTCCTCAATTTTCTATGTGTTTGACACTTATCCCCTTGATATTTATTCAAGGGTTCAGATCTAAGGTGGAACACATTGTTTTTTTATTGACTATGATAATATTATCCAATCTTATCGTCTTTTGCTTTCTAACGCCGTTTTCTAAGACGTGAAATCTATTTTTATGGTAAATAAGATAGCTATAATAAATTTTAATTTTATGTTGTATACTTAACATGAAGTATCCTCTATTAAGGTGAACTTACAGAGTGTAGATACATGGGGGTTTTTATTATTAAGTACAAACATAAATCACAATATTTCATATATTTTATAATTTTAATTAAGTATAATTATATTACTTTACAGTTTTTACCTATAACAGGGTTTAGAAAGTGATCTGAATAATTCAATTCTTAATAAAAACTTTGTTATTTTCACAAATTTTGTTTAATTTATAATAAAAAATACATTCAAAAAATGGGACAACCTCCTAAAAATAAATACCCTTTAATATTTATTTTATTTGTAAATTAACAGGATCAATATTATTGTAAGTGTCTACTAATTGAATTTAGTTTTCTATATTTTTTAGCCAAGTTGAATAGTCAAAGTTATGGATTTATATAATAATTAAGTGCTATATATAGAATTCAAGGTTATCAACTTAACACGGGGTTAATATCATTTTTAATGGGTGGATTAAGGTTCTGTTTATGAGTGCGCCGTTGTGCTAATTAAATTATATGATCTAAACGACTTTAGTTTTTTAGTTCCATAAGCAGTACTCCGGCAACGACTTTAGATGAAGGGGGCAAGCCCGGACAGTGTTTTAACTTACATATCCTGTTCAAAAGGTGCAGGAAGCGGCAGTGAAAAATCTGATAGTCTAGTGAAAATTCCCTATCGGAGTCCGAGGCCGGTCCATGAGCAAGCTAAAACGGCCTGAACCCATTTACCAAGTAATCATACTACCAGAGGGGTCATGATATTAGTCAGAAATTAGGATTTGCTGCATTTGTGGTATGTTTGGTATGACAGACTCGTCAATGGGATCCAACAACCACCCTAGGGGTACAATAAGTCCATATAACGTTAATAGGTGGGGACTCTAATGGGCGGATTAAGGAAAAATCATAAATTTGGAATACGGGAATTTACCAAGTCCTTAAAAGGACCAGGTAAACAGGAAGCGAGTCATAGTACCAATTCTATGGGAAGACCTCCAGGTTAAGCAGCCCTTGTAGCTACAACCCACTTATCGGCTGAAGTTCCAGTACAGTTTTCAACTACGGTTTTTTGATAAATCCAGAATATTTATGAACTTTGTTAGATAATACAAAGTTTTTGTTGTCGGGGAAAGAATAAATTAATACAGCATTACTTATATGATAAAGAATACTATTACGAAGCTTTATCAAATTCAAAAGTACAGCCCAGGCAATCCATGACGTTCCGGGTATAATACCTTCTCGTCGGAAAGATTGTTCAAAGAAAGTATTAGTGACAATTATCAATGCCTGAAAGATTGTATTTCCAATTCCACCCCCCGAAGAGGATATTATACCAAAAGAAGCTAACGGAGGATTAAGGACTATTGACCTTATCAAGCCCCCCTA
>JACYFI010000640.1:0-15269 GCA_020975735.1 Ophiocordyceps xuefengensis
GCTTATCTATTAGTTTTATGTTACTTTCCATTTGTTTACAGTTAGATTTTAGGATTTTCAGTCTTTTTATTAGGTAGATCTGTCAATAATTTTCGGATATAAGCTCAAATCCATTCCCCCTCTAACAATGAATTTTAATTTTCTTTATCACCATCTACTAATGTAGCGTTGATTAGTTATAATTAATTTTGGATAAAGTTAGGAAAAGGATGGAAAAATTATTACTAAATAACTCCTTTTTATATAGGATTAAAAGTTCATACTACTGGAGTATGCAGAACTAGCTTCTATCTATTTCTCTCTTACTCTCTAAAGGCATGTTTTTCATGGCCGAGCATAAAAGGAATTTATTACTGCTCCTTTAAAACCGTCTACCTATTAGACCTTTAGTTTTGTAAGAGTGTACTTTATTTTGTAGCTAAAAGGAAGGAATAACAAGTTATTGTAGTTTCTTCTGTTATGTACTAACCCTCGAGGCATAACCTGTTTTCAGTACTTATAGTAGGTAACTCTTTGTTATACTAGGAATAGCTAGTTTCTCTTTAGTTAACTTTTTTAATGATCTCATTTTGTACATTTCAAGTGAGAAATTATCTTCTATCGATATTTAAGTAAAGCTTTTCATTATAGGCTATAGAGTGTTTGGTCGTACTATTTACAATAAGGAAGTATTTAAGATCGTTTTTCTTCTTTTAGCTAAATGAAGAGCACTCCCTTATGTTACGTGCTTATTATATTTCAATTAAACAATATACACGCTATTTACTTTTCCTCTTGTTTTAATATAACAGCTTATCTTGTTTCCAAAATTACCTATAAATTTTAAAGGTTTACAAACTGAATTAAGAACGCCAACCTCTCTTTATTTTGTCGTCAGAGTTTAACTGGTACTTAATTTTCTGTAAACCCTGTTTAATTAATTTATTTTTATTTCAGGACCTAATCTTCATTACCTATGTAATATATTTACTTTTTAACGGATAACTGTAGTCTTAAGGCATCCCTACAAGGAAATTCATCCTGTTGGGGTTTCCTGCTGCATTATTCAATATTACATTATTGTCATATTATCGTTAAGATAATTAGTATGCAAATTGTTAGAATTTTTCCCAGGCCCATATAGTAATACTTTTAAAGGGGAGAGTCCAAGTGGTATTACCTCCGATTTAAAACATTAAGACGAAAGGCCCTAATGAAAATAACAGTGAAGGGTGTTCATTTAAATTGACCCACCGTCAGACGTACTAATCAAGAAGAAATTTTATTCGCTGTAGGAACCTGAAAACATTAGTGTCTGCAGCTTGTAAAATAAGCTCTAGGTCCCAAAAAGGACAGTTATAATTAAGTTAATAAATGAGATAAATCCTAACACAGGGAAGCTTTAGTCAGAAACATACCAAGACCCTATACCTAAATTTTACATTATGTTTTGGAAACCATGAGCTTCTATGTATATATGCTTTATGATTCCGATGGTTAACCCAATCCTCTTATCTTCCGTACCTACGGTACAAAAACTATGGTACCTGTTACGTTTAGCAGCTGATCTAAACGTAGACTAAATTATTGTATATGCATAACCTCAGGGATAAATCCTAGGGTGAAAACAAGGGGTCCCTAAAAAATACCCTATTGGTTAAGGGAAGCTATAATTAATGCTTGCTTGCTAAAAATTTTTTCGTCGTTTTACTATGGTTTGAGTCTTATTTGTGTTGCAGTGCCTTTGTATTTTTTTTTTTGCCAGTAAACCGTAGCTTGCACTATAAAAAGATAGAAGGAATCCCCCTTATCAACGATAAATCGGTTTATGTTTCCCGATCTTACTTCAAGATAAGCTTTTTGCACCCCTCTGAATTTGGAAATGGAAAAAACAAAAGCGGGAGCATGCAACTTTTTATTGCTGTGCACTAGAAAGAAATCAGGAGACATAGCTTAAACACGCTGGGGCTAGCTTCTTTAACTCTTTTGTGCCCGTTGTGGTATTGTTATACTGCCGCTAAACTAAAGCAGTGAAATAAAATCAGGAACAGCGCCCGGGCATCAGAAAGAAGTTTCCTTACTTTTTTTTTATCTATATCTGTAGTTAATTTACCTTGCTGTTAAGTTGGTTCTCTGAAGATCCTTTAGTTGCAATACTAATTAAATGTTTTTTTATACCTTACTTTGTAATATGCTACCTTTCTTCTAATCCATTTATATACTTTTCTAACCTTTAATTAAATTTACAATATTTACAAACAAAAACATGATTACTATGAAGAACTTCATTAAACGAGCTGTTGTGATAATAAATCGGCAGTCTTTATTAAGATCATGTACAATGAGCTATCTTGAGTTGAATTCATCCCCGTTTTAAAAGATAATGTATAAGTTCGTAATAGGTAAATTATCCTTTTGTTTTTTATAGAAAATACTCCTAATCTGAAGCTATCCCCTATTTCATCTTTTGGGCTGTAAAAACTTATATAGAAAACAACCATAGTGGCTTTGCAATAAAGCCAAGCTAATCAAAAAATTATTTCAAAAGATAATCATTTTTAAAGTGGTTAAAATTCTAATATTTCAATAATATACGTAATTTTGGCCGGGATTCGTTTGATTTATACTTTAGATTCACGTTACAAATTTACCATTGTATTAAAATATAATATAAAAACAAACCCTCTTTAGTTTATCTTACAAATATATTTTTACTCACTTGTTTTATCTTCAAATTTTTACCTATACACCTTACCCCTATTGTTTTCTAATATAATGTGGCTATTTGTATTTTCAGGTTTGTTGTGAAAAAACATCTGGAATCTTTTACATCCAAAATAACCCTTATACTTCAATTAATTCCTGGCTAGGAAATAACCATAAATCTCAACTTTGGTCTGTAAGATTTGGTCATAAAAATTAGATTCAAATGTCAGAATTCAAGGTAATTTTAGTATATTTCTCCATTAGTTTATTTTAGCTAATTGCCTCGGCTATTTAGAATAGCAAAGTTAGCTTGCTGGATTTTTTCCTGAAAATAAAATAAATTGTACCTAGAAAGTAAACACGGTAGGGACTATTTTTACAGGCAGGTTTCCAGCATTAGCAGTATTTACGTGGAACACCTGTAATTTTAACCCACGTCCAGTCCTACAGTAACATTGGGACTTCAAAAACGATAAACCTAAATATTTTCCGTATTACCGGAAGTCTCATTAGACGTACACCATAACCTATTGTAACCAAAATTATAAGGTTTACTAGAGGCTAGCTGATATTGTTGTTACTAATTATCCGAACCTGGTATAATTAAAATGATGAAACCTGGGCGGATGACGCGAAGAATCCAAATATTCTAATTATAACCTTATGTTTATGCCATGTGTTCGTTATGATTCGCCTACCAATAACAAGCTCATGAATAAATAATAGAAAGTATTCGACTGTACATTGGACAGGCAATTTGCCGTCACCCCGGGGAGCAGTTCTTGTAGCGACGTTAAATACCGACGAGTCTTTAACACGAATAAATATTGACGTTTACACCCGTTGTTAGCAACATTTGTACTAAACTTTTCTTTTAAAGAGTTACAAGTAGTTAGTATTTAAATATTAAACCTAAAATCTAAAGTGATATCATTAAAGCTTTGTATAATTTTTCTGTGAGTAAGGGCAACCTCCATACCCACACTAAAAAAATAGCGCAGCCCGTCAATATTCTTCTTTATTAAAGTCTATATAATTTTTACATCTAGCCCTCATAACATTTATAGACTTGCACTAAACTTTGACTTTTTTTCCCCTATTTTTGTAATCCGTAATCCAATTTATAAAATGCCTTTCCGCTAAATTTTAATTCATGTAATTTTTTTGTTTTAAGTTCTATTTGCTGCAGTAAGATGTGAGACATGCCAGCCGCCTATTAGTTATATTTAAGATTATTTAGACTTTAGATTCTTAATACAATTCATAACAATACCCCATATTATTTAAGTACAAAAAATTCCCTATTTAGTATAACCTGATTAACTAGCCCTAAGCAATTAAAAAAAATTAAACTAATACAATTAAAAATAATTTATTTTTGATTTACTACTTATAAAGTATAGGCTTTAAGTATTATAAGTCATGAACACATTCCACCAATTATATTTTAAATAATATGTTAAATATATCAACCGTTTTTTCCCAAAGAATTTATATTTGCTAAACAAATACTTTAATATAGCTAAATGTAATATTATAATCATACAAATATTGTAATCAGTCAAATCTAGCTTCTTAAATAAACTCATCACTGTATCTATCTCAGCTGAAGTTGGGAAGTGAAATAAGTGCACTACCTAGGGTCGTTTTATTTTCCAATCCATTAGTTATTGGTATTAATTCAGACCACACATTAGAATAGGAATATGAAAATTATCTTATTGCTATGAAGACATTGATAGTATTAACGCTGGTAACTGTAAAATCCCCCCGCTATAAGCCTCCTTGCTCGCATTAAAACTAAACTTAGCCTAAGCGGAGTAAACGAAGTATTTTTTAAATCAATTTTAGTTCGTGGCTTTTGTTACCTTGACTCCTTACATCCAGCTAAAAACTATATTAGTTAGGCCGCTTGATAAGAACAGAGGGTCAAGGCAATTAATATTAGGATAGTGAATTATTCACCCAATATTACTTACACACTAACTCCCTAATTTTTTTAGCAGTCTTCTTTCAGATCCTAGACATACACAGTATAATGTTTACAATATAAAATAAAGAAAATAAAGGTTCGTAACCTCTAAAATACAAAACTTTGAATTTTGTAAGGATAGCTTAGCTAATTTTTTGTTCCTTGCAAACGGCACGCTCCGCAACCCACAACAAAAAAATAGGCGCTCCTTTAGAGCTTTGTCCAAGAACTTAAGCCCTTGAACAAAACGAAATTAAGCTTAATATAAAATAGTATCCTATACAGATAGCAGTCATAAAAAAATATATAACATTTTTACAAAATATCATTACTTGGAACTATAGGATTTTGCAAGCTTTAGGCCTTACTGCTAAGCCTAGACAAACGGAACATGCATTTCATGGTTCAATAATCTCAGCTAATTTTTATTTTACTTGCTGTAGGATGGAGGTGTGCTGCTAGGAGAAACAAACACAAAAGTTGACGAGACTTTTATGTAATTTATTCGATGTTTTAAAAAAATATCTAAGGAAAAGATGTTGAATAATAATGGATCACCACCACCAGCTTACTTTGCAAAGAATGGAGTCTTGAAGTTTTCTTATTCTGGTTAATATTGATTGTAATACCCAAAAAATCAATAGTCTACAGACCGCAGTCTCTGGTTAAATAAACCTTATAAACCAAAAAAGATTTAAAGTGAGATACTCAATAATGTACCATATTGTTAGGACTAGTATTTATATCTATACAAGTTTATAAAAATTCTTAAAATGGATCTCCAATTAAATTCTGTTCCTATTAATTTATTAATTGAGATTTTAATTCACCCATGTTTTTAATAAGATCCAGTTCGATATGGCCTTTTAATTTAAAATAGACAAACCACTTTCTCAATCTTTATAATTAAATATTTACTGAAAGTAAGGGTATGTTTCATATATTCAATTAATATTAAGTTACTTGTTTAAATTAGTAGTTCTAACTCGTGTATTATTGTTTGTGGGTTTATTCATTCTAATTATCTTTTATACTGGTTGGATAATAGCATAAATCCGGCAATAAACTTCAAATATTCAGAATTTATCTTATTATTATGTCGTTTTTCTTTTGAGACATTCAATTTACATTCTATTTTAGGATTTATTTCAGCGAAAGTAGTGTCTTATTGAAGAATCCCTCGCATCTTCATAAGCCCTCTAATCACTATTTTTAAATTTAGACCTCGTTATATCTTTCTTTTTTTTTTCTATATTTAAATCAGGTTTTGGAGTTTAATCATCAAATATCTATGTTAAAAGCCATAAATTTTAGGAGTTCTTAAGCTTATGCCAATTAAACATGAGTTAAAGAATTACACCTCAGATTTTGTCTTATGCGACAAATACATAAAGCATAATCTTTTTTTCTGGAGTAGATTCATGGGACCTTAATCTTATACTTGTATGATTAAAGCTAAAGGAATGAGTTCTCTTAATCAAATACGATTTTGTATTGAAGGGATAATAATTTAAATTGACCCCTTTAGGGTGAGCTTTCCTGTTTTGTAGGTACTTATTATGGGTACCATTACGTCGCGTTCAATTAACCTTGTAAGTATTGAAGCAAATTATAATAAAATTAATTACCTATCTTCAATTGAAAACCGAAAGAGTAGAGAAATAAATCTACTCCCCTATATTTAAAATAAGACTTATAACCAAGTAAATTTTGGCGTAAGAGTCTCTGAATAGAATTTTTAATAAATTTGCAAATTTATAAAAAATACCCTGCTGATAAAGAGTAATAAGTAAACATATAGCTCTTTCCAGCAATGCCAAATTTTAGAGCTGAGCAGTATTTTACCACTAAAAACAGGTAATATAATACAATAAAATGCGTAATAACACAGCGATCATCCAAATAACGCTGACAGTTATTAGCGTTATACCCAGGTGTTCTTCATACATTAGCTATAGAGTTTTTATGGCGTTTATTTGCCCGATAAACTACTTACACCTGAAAGATGAAACAAAATAGAAGGGGTCTTACACTAGGTTCTGGCCTTATGACTTTGTATCCTGACAGAGGAGGATAAGAGTCCAACACTTTCCCTGCTGCCCTCCTTTACACGGCGAGTTAGATTATATGGGCTAAACATAGGAGGTAATTAAATCAAAAGAACTATGTTATTTAACTCTTGGGGATCTTGCTAAGTAAAACTAGTATCACCTAGCTAAAAACGGACTATGTTTTTGTCCCCTATAAGGGGCTTCGCGTGTAGGTCCTCTAGTGTTCCCATTGGTAACAAAATTTAACTTTGGTTCCTGCATATGGTTTTCATAACGATATAGTTTCACTCTCCGTATAACTCTTTCTTAGGACTTTTAAGAAAATAAAAGGTCTATTATAATTTTTCACTACGCTTTTTTTTTTATGAGCATAGCTTGCGCAAGCACGAGAAGTTTCCCATGGATATAGCGAAGTGAGAATATAAAAAAATTTACAACTTTTGAACGGGCATTTCTCTTTTAAAAATACTAAATAAGCAAGACTTTGACTACCTAAAAGCTATAAATTAATTATAACAGGCGTCATTGAAACACAGTTTCTTTACATCTGCTATTTGTGCCAACTATTTTAGTTCTATTTTTTTTGCCTGCCAATCAGAGCGGCAAGCTCGTAAGGTTTTTTTTTACAACTATTCTTTTCATCCCCATATAATTCTCAATATGTTACTATTTCATACAAAGGATATCTATCTAAATATTTTAATCATTTCCATAGAGATGGTTTGTATCTCTTAATACAATAAAGTAAAAGCTCTTCCCCTTTAGATTTTGTTTGTTTAGTGTTAGAATTTTCCACCCAAAAAATTCAACCTGATATATTATAAAACCTCTTAAGTTATATTATAAAGGACTAAACATTCTGACTTTAGGTGTTCTAGCTCTAAATCTTTTCCATAGAATTTAGTATCAGTTTGTCGTAAAATTAAAATCTGTCCCTTTTAGATCTATAAATTTTTTGTGTAAATCTAGCGTTATTAACTTAAAGAATTCTGGTTAAAAGGTAAGGATATTTTATCGTTTGTATCTATGACAGCTATTTCAAATATTATATCAATGGATTAGAACATCAAAATTTTTTGATGTTTTTTTTTATGTTTACCATCCTCCACAAATAACGGAACTTATTTAAATCTGCTTTATAGGTATCGTAATTCCACAACTATCTTATAAATATTTCAATAGAGGCTTCTTATTTTCTAGTTAAAGCTTGCAACGGCCATTAGAAAAAATAAAGGCATGAAATCACAAATTCCTTTAAAGTTAATTTGGTTTATTATGGTGAGCCAAAAATATAATACGTTAAGTTAGGATTATAACTCATTCAAGATTTTAAACCGTATAATTCATCTAATTATTACCATTTGCGTTCAAATCAGCCTGCAAGGAATTAAGGGATAAAGAGTTTATTTTTCAAAGGTAGAGGCAATTACCCGTAAAACGCGCGAAGGTAGGAAGCAACATTTTTTTTATTACTATTTGGCTTGATCTTATATCCATAACCTTCGTTCAGAAGTCAGAATAAGCAAAGGCTTTTCTGTTGTTATCTTTTGCGGGCTGCTTGTTTTTCTTTCATAGTGAAATAAGGCTCTATTAGTAGACTTCACTAATAATATTTTAATTGCTTTTATTCCAAACCCTGGTTTTGTTTTGGCCCATATCGAGGCCCCCCACCAGTTAAAGCCATAAGCGGAAAATTTACCAAATTTCACCTATTAAGGGCTGGCCAGTACCATTAGGAAAATCACATCAAATTTGGCGTCTGAGGGCGGGTTGCAATACTATTTATACAACTGGGGGTTGATTAGATTAGAAATGACCCCTGTCCACTAAGTTCCTTATCCATTTATTAAGAACTGAAAAAAGGTCTGCGCCTCTAATAATCCTGGAAATAAAAGCAAATAATTAAAGATAAAGTTCCTATATCTTTAGCGTTAGGGAATTAAAAATCATCTTCCATAACCATTAAGTCATTTCAGGGAACCTTAAATTTCAGGCGATATGTCTCTTTTTTTTGTTCCATCTTTTATTGTTTAGTATTGGAAATTCTAAATATTTGAGGAGGTACATTTAGAAGAGTGTATTTTCTAGTTGTAACTACTGAAGCAAAATAGTAATACTACATTGGGAGATGTTATGTTGTATTCACTCTAACAAATCTTTTACATTTTCGTAAGACTTATTCGGTATTTTTACTCTTCACTAAGATAAAAAATTCGATAATACCATCCACTTCGATAAATCTTAATCGCCCTCCAACTGAGTATTTAAAAATAGGCGAAGGCTCATATTTGATAAAATATATAATATTATAATATATATTGATATATTATAATATAGTAAATTTACTTAGAATTTTATTATTAACATTTCATCTAATCAAGAAAATTATGGAAGGAAATTAACCTTCATCAATGATTTGCAACCAAAGTTTCTAGAAATCCCATTTTAAACTATCTTTTATATTAAAGAGCTAATATAATAAAAATTAACTATTTAGTAAGTACCTTAGGACAAGAAATAAAAACTAGCCAAAGTGATTACCTATTAGATCTCATTAAGTTTTAATAATTCAAGGTTATTATTTTGGATAAAGTCTTATAGAGTATTTTCTATTATGCTTAAAACCGGACAACACAAGAAAGAAGAAAAATTCATCAACTTACATGGGATTTTGTCCAGTCTCTATAAAATGACTTTCAATGGTTAGCTCCTAATCTGCCATTAAATTTCCAAGAAGTATAACCAAATACATAGAACCATTTATTTTGCTTATAGGTCTGAATTGTTAAGCCTGTATTTATACCTAAAATTCCTTACTTTTGGTTAGTACTAAAATGTAACTTAATAATGAACTAAACATACATAAGCACCAATAGTTTTATTAGAGGTATAGAGCTTAATGTAGCATAAAAGTAATTTAAATAGTCATGCTGGCACCTATAGCAGAGGTGTTGCATAAGGATTTAGCCATTAACTATAGTATCACTATCCCTAACCACATTTGTGATAAACAATACACAACATAACTTAAAACAAAAATAAAAGAGAATTATAGTATTGAAGAATCTTAAAAAAGTAGTAAGGAGCGAAAAGGATTCTATCATTATTAATCCCCAGGGTAACCCCTAAGGATTACTAGGCCCGCCTTGTATTCGTGCACAGCATTAAAGTGCATTAAGATCACTAAGTGCATGCTAATACAAAAGGTAATCACCAAAGTGTAGAGCGAAGGAGCTTTCTGTTTTAAAGTGCGTTATTTATAAGAGAATGAACTCCCCAGATGCACAGTATAATGGGATTTATAATTTTTATTTATACTTTTATATCTATTCAGATTATATTGTTAGCTATGTCCTAAAGTTTTTATAGCTCGGCGCTTGTACGTGTGAACAACCCGCTTCCCCTCGCTTGCAGCAGCAGCACTTATAATTTAAGGGGTTATCGTGTTAAGCTATCTGTTTGGTACAAGCGTCACTTATAGTCGTTGAACCGTTCTTAATCTATTTACTGAGCTGCTTTGGCGATAATGTCCCAATTAAGTTCCGCTACAAATAATTATAATTAAAAGGAGGTATCTATTATTAAATGTTCTTTGTATTTACCCGTATTTTGCCCTTAATAAAAATAATGATTATTTTTAGGAGCCCGGATTACAGTTTAGGATATTTGATGGTTAAAACGGATGCTATTCTGTAGATTTTCTTAATCAATGTTGTGTATTTGAAATGTACTTTAGAACCCCTTATCAAGGGATGTAACCATAAAGCAATACGAAATTATAACATTTGTATGTCGACTTCGAACTAAAACAAATTGACTTGTAGTTATTGAGTAGTACTATTTTTTTTCTATTAGGTATTTAGAAGTACTAATTTAAGATGCCCTTCAAATATAAAAGTTATTATGCATTCTTTTGTTCTTAATTGAAAACAGCCATCAAATATTCTTCTAAGGCAAAAAATGAACCTCTCCCGGCATGTAAATCCTATTTTCATTATTGAAGAAATTATACAAGCGTGTATATCATAGCACCTATAAGGTAAGTTTTACCATCTTTAATTTATTATCTTTAGATGGTATTTTTCAGTATTATGTTTTTAAAAATTGATTTTTCTAATTATTTCAGTAGCTAAATTAAAATTTGACTTACTCCCCTTTATTTCGGTAAGAATGAATATCATTTTGAAATGTAGTTAAGGGACTAATTATTTCTGTAATTGCCGTTTCATTATTACTAGTTTAACAGTGTTGGGCTTTTTAAAAATCCTTTATAATATAATTTTACTACCAGTTTAAACAACAGAATGAAATCACTCTTAAAAGTAGGAAATACTCAACTAAATGTAAAGAAATAGTCAATTTTATTAGTTACTATATCCTTTAGTTTGTCCTAGTTGATTTGCTATATAACCAGTCATCTTAGTTAAAGCCTCACCCTAGAAAAAGCAATAGAAAGCACGAAGGAAGGGTTAATTATAATCTTTTGTTACAATGTTTTATATTCTTTTAAAGCGTTTTTATGTACATCGCCTATTGTAGCCAATCCGGATAATAAAATTATCAAAAACAAATAGCGGGCCCAAAAAGAATAAACTTAAACTGTATTTTTGTTTGACTTCAACTACGTTTTTGTCCTATTCAGGGTATAGCACTATTAAGTTAGTTATAAACTGTGGCACTCGTTAGGTCATTTGACCGTAAAGAGAAAACATACAAACTTAACTTTTTATATTAAAACTGTAATATCATTCTAGGTTTCGAATTTACATTAAAATAAAATCATAGAATAAAGTAAGTTCCCGACTGTCAATTTAAGCAGCGTATTCAGCTTACCTACTAGTTACCCAGCCTGCGCGATTCTATGGAGGAACCGACCGATCTGTTATACTAAATTAGTCTATTTTTAATCGGTCTTCACTGTATTGCCAAAAGAATTATTAGGATTTCTTAATACGACCCCTGTCAGGTCATTCTCTTTAGTTATATTTTTTTTCCAAAAAATTACATAAAAACCCTTTATACACACAGGTCTATAACTATAATAATATTTTATACTAATCAAAAATTAAAACGTCCTTTTAAGTAATTTACTGACTTTTTAACGTCTTTGTATAGTTCTTTACTTTGAACAACTTAAAGTTCCTGCTGTTTAACTATACTATTAAAATTCACCATAATCCTTATATTATTAAGTTGTTTTACCCAATAATGATTTAAATTGCTTTTTTCATTTATTTAAAACCGTGTTCTGTATAATTACATCTTTTCTATTTAGACCTGATTGGTTCTCATAGAGCTCTATTCGTTTTATACAAAGGGTTTTTACTCTGTTAAATCTCCTATTTGTTTTACCGTTCTGTTCACTATACTTAGGCTTTCATTTTTATTCTAGGTTCTTCTGGTTCGTTTATAACCAAAACCTAGATCCAGCCTTCATTAAATATTATAATCAGGTAAAGAAAGACCTTTCTAATCTAAAGTCTTCTAAGTTTAATAATTTCTTATTATTTCTCTGATTTAACTATTTCCAGGAATAAATCTAAAATCTATGAATTAGAAAGTTTATGAAAAATTATATTTGAACTGAATTTTTTAGGCCTTTATACCCACCTTAATAAAATTAATGATTGTGGGTAACCCTAGAATTTATTCTTCCCTGTAAAGGCGGATCCTAGGTATATAACTCTCAAGAGTTATTTATTTTAAAATAATATAAATACCACCAATCCCTTATAGTTTCTTTACTTATATTTTTTCGAACAGAATCCCTTTCACCTAAATATATCCCATAAATAAATACAGGAGTGTAATTTTTTTAAAGGATCTAAAAAGTTCTTTTATTTCCTTACATTAGGATTATTATGAGCAGATTAATCTTTTACTTGTATGAATTTTTAGTTATTTTGCTTTAGTAAATATTTAATCCATTTTGGCTCCATTTTAAAGATAACCCGAAGAAACCTGGTACCCATCACTAAGGTATAAAGGATTAAGCCCTATACTCCAGCTAATTTGCCAAAAGGGGAGCTTCATACATGAATGGCTTAATAGAAAAGCTCTCCCTGATGTGCAAGTAAACTAAAAGAAAAAGAATGTGAAGCTGTATTACTTGTAATAACCGAATAATCAACCCGTTTTGAATACGTCAGCAGTAATATTCTCCAACAGAATTGCAATGCTTCCGCTAATACCATAAGGGGTTATAATGCATACTAAAAGTTATACCTGTAATTATTTGGTATCCTGAGAACAAAGTCCCCTAAGTACTGAAGCAATTTTCATACAGTATTTTATATTGGTTGGTTGAGAAGATTCATTATATTAAGCGCTTAATATCTAAGAAAGGATGTCTTTTAATAATCTCATGTTGTTACTTTTTAAATACTAAATAAATTAATAGATACTTATACAAATCACCAACCTAACCGTATGATTTTTTTTAAAGAATAGTAGTAGTAACACTAAAAGTCTTTCATTAAACAATCTTCATAGGTGGCGTGCTCTAATGCCTGACGGGAGGCCGCCACACTTGTCGCCTAGGATTGTTAATTTTTAATAAATTTTTTAGGGCTGGGTATTATAACTGTTATAAAAAAAAGTATAATTTCTTTTCTTTAAACGAAAACTAATAAGATAATTATGCATTTCCCAATAATATACTATTATATAAAATATATATACTTGCACAATTCTTTGCAAATTATTCCTTGCATTTAAAACAATAAAAGCCTAGTGGCAGCAGCCTACTTATACATCTTGCCACCTATAAAGTACTTCATAAATTGTAAGTTACAAAAAATGAAAACGTGTTATCGGGGATAGATAATACGGGTCTTAATCACCCGCCGTGTCCTTAACTCAGGGAATATATCAGGCATTCAACACTGTCTTCTTTTCCAAGTAAAATTCCTATACATGAACCCTTTTTTGAGCGCTCAGGGCTCGGTTTTTTCTAAATTTATTTCTATCATTGATCATTATTCTGAATCTGAATCACTTTTTTTTCTTTTGAACCTGTATTTTACCTTTTATTCTTCCTTCAGCTAACAGTACATTTCGATTACATATTTTTCTTTTTCTACTCCTTTACCTTTGGGTCCTCTTTACCTCTTCATCTAACATGTATCTGGAACATTTTCCTGCTTTTTTCTACTCCTTTACCTTATTGTCTTTTACATCTTCATTATGCCTCGATTCCTTTGATGCAGCAGAAATATCATCTATTCTGGTCTTCTACAGAATCACTTAATCTAATCTTGTAGCAGAAACCCAGAAGTTTCATCTCGTCAATTCGGGCCTAGTTGGAAACTAAATGAGGTTGCGCTTAAGGCAACGGGGTGGCTGATTTCAGCTTGAGGTAACGGGCAGGGTGCAGATGTCCAGCTTGAGGAAGATTCGGCGTACAGACCCCCCCTCAGTGGTTTAAGTGCGTCCCGCATCTATATACTCTTCTTGCTGCTTTCAGCTTCTTGCTACACTTCCTGTCACAGCTGTTCTAAGGGAAGATAATTAGATCCCATTCTCATCTTTTTACAAGTTTGTCTGGGGTTCTACTCGGACAACCCCCGAACCGTCTACGGAAATAAAAAGTTACAGCGGTTTTATTTAGACAATTTCTCTTCTTTTTCACTATCATAACCTCCTTGTTCCCTATCACTATTATTGACCTAGATGGGCGGTCCCCTTAAGCAGATAAACAAAGATAGGTGTGGGTTTCAAGAAGTTCTTATATAAGAACCCACCCTATTGGATTTAAGTTATCATTAAACAAAGTGGTTTTGTTTCATATTATCGTGATCTACTAGCCGACTCAGAAGTTTTTTTTGATTAACCCTGCATAGACCAACACTTTCCTCGTCACCTTTTAGATTAAACTATAAAATTATGATTAGCTTTAGAAAACCTGATTTCACAAGATATATAACTTGGATTAAACTAATCAAACAATGTTGGTTGCGAAGTATATCATAGATCTAAAAACAAATTACTTATTAAGTATAATAAAAGAGCGTAATCCCTGTTACGACTCCCTTTACTATAAAATTAGAACTGTTTACTTATGTTCGTTTAACAACTTACCTCCATACCATAGGGACCTACCTCATTCTATAATACCCCTTTATCTATATTTAGTTGTTTGAACCTCCTTATCTAATAACTGTATTACTCTATAAAACTATTTATTAGGAATAATTCTAGTAAGAACGTGGTTGAAAAAACCAAATATAATAGTAAGGCTAAACATAGAATAATTTGAAATTTGAAATAGGCCACCTAGGTTATAAATTCCAGGAATATACAAACAGCTAACAGCTGTAAAAATAATACTGCTGAAATATTAAAGGTAAAATTAAGTACAGGAGGGGTACAGCAAACTCTTGTCTTATAATATTTCTATGACATAAGGTGATAAAAATACTATATTGTGAAAAGAATCCAGTAGCCTAAACTGCAATAAAATCTTATCTTTTTAGTTAAGTATCAGAAAATATATGAAAAAAAAGAGTAAGATAACTGAGAGGTTGTAAACTTAAAGATATGTCGCTTTCATGGCATTTTTA
>JACYFI010000641.1:0-10915 GCA_020975735.1 Ophiocordyceps xuefengensis
CTGAGGACTGGAAGTGGATCAACTACGGGTTCAGGGTGTAAAAATTTGCTTAAGTGCTGGAAAACTTCGTATTAAATAGTCCACTCGTGGTTTATACGTTAGGAACAATCCTATTTCTTTTAAGGAAATCACAAGTAATTTGCTATTACGTAAACTTGCTAGGGCAATTAACTAAACAATACTAATGATAAATTTATACCTAAAATTTACCTTTAAATAATTCTGAATCATTTTATCTACATATAAAGAAACCCATCTTACGCATAAGGAACTTGGTTATTTTCCTGCAGGATTAATAAGAAGGGTAAAGGTTGATTTGGTGTAAAGAAAATTTCAGATGTTTTAACCTCTCTGGATAATTACAAAATTAGCCATTAATATTAGATAAACAAAGTAGGGGTTAATTGGTCGCTTATGGAAAAATTGAAGATAAAAAAGGAGTAAAATATATTTGTAAGAATAACAATAGGTATGTTATTGTAATTATCTTTTATAATGGAAATTTGTAACTGATAATTAAGGTAGTATCAACTGATTGGTAATTACAAGAAATATTTGACTTATTAAGAATTTTACCAACCCTTTAAAAAAAGAAATCATCTTGAGAATAAATTTTTGATTAGCTGGTATCTAGTCACAGGCTCTGGGTGTTTTTAGTATTAGAATGTTGTTAAAAAGCCCAAGATGACGAAATAGGGGTAGCGTCAGATTAGGAGTATTCTAATAAAAACAAATGATAAATTACCTGATACAACTTATACAATTATCATTGAACACAACGGGTGATATTACCAAAAGATAGCATTAGGGTACATGGTTCTTATAAAAGCTCGAATTTTATCACAATCCAGCTCGTTTATACAGTTACGTTCGATAAGTATCTGTTTTTGGTTTGAAAATATTAATTTTGTTAAAGTTAAGAAAAGGTATATAGAATGAATTTAGAGAAAGGTAAGCTATTTAAAAAGTAAAGTATAAAAAAATTATAAGTATGTCCAATAAAGGTCTTCAGGAGACAAGTGCGCAAGAAATTAAATCAGTAATAGAAAAAAAATAAAAATACTTTCTTATGATGCTCAAAGGCTTGGTTGGTACCTGATTTTTTGTACTGCTGTATATGCTGGCAGTAAAACATCCACTACGGCGCAGAAAAAATAAGAAGCTAGCCGCGTGTAACTCCGGCACTCCAATTTCTTCTGTGGCACAGCAATTAAAAAGTGCAATGCTCCGGCTGCTTAGTTTTTCATTTTCCATAATTCAAGAACGGCAAAGCCTTAGTTTGAAGAGATCGGGGGAACTAAAACGATTAGCTAGTATGGGGGATTCCTTTATTTTTTTAAGTGAACCTACGCTTTAGCTGGCTATAAAAAAAATTACAAGCACTGCAACACCCAAGCAGACTAAAACATAACTAAAAAACACAGAAGAAATATGCAAGCAAAGCTATTTTAAATATTGCTTCCTTAAACCTTTTAGGTATTTAGCGAACCCTGCATTTTTCACCTAGCTTAATCCGAGGTATGCATATACAATATTTTAGGTCTAGTTCAGATCAGCTGCTAAACGGTAGCAGGGTACCTGTTTCACCTTTAGGGGTACAGAAAGCATAAGAGGGGATTGCAGGGTTTAACCATCAGGAATAGAAGCATTATTACATAGAAGCACTATGGTTTTAAACATTATATGTAAAATTAGGTTATTGGGGTCTTTGGTCGTTATCTGAATAATGCTACTCTGATGTCTTAGGTACCTAATCTCAATTTTTTATTAACTAATGGATACTGGTCCTTTGGGACTAGAGCTTTATTATATTACAGCTCCAACCATTAATTATTGACGGGATTCCTCCAGGGATAAAAATTCTTTTTCCTGGTTCAGCTACGTTGCAGGTGGGTCTATTAAAAGACACCTTCTAAAGTTTATTTTCATTAGGGTTTGCTTTTGTTTTACAAGTCGGAGGGTTAATAATTCCACTTGCCTCTCCTTTAAAAGATACTATAATGGCGGGAAGAATTTAAACATATCCATTATAAGATTATCTTAACCGATTAATAAGCGACAATATGGTAATTTGAATAATCAGCAAGGAAACAACAATGAATTCTTAGGTAGGATCCTTAGAAGACTACACGTAATTCACTTTAAAAAAGTTTGATATATGTTACTAGGATGAAGATTATAGTACATGAAATAAAAATAAATTATTAACAGTTCAGATAATTAAGTACCAATGTCTAACTCTGACGCGAAAAAAAAGGAGAGCTTGAGCCTAAATCCGTTTTAACCTCTAAATGATTTATAATAATTTGTAAAAGATAGAGTTTACATTAAAAAAAAAGCAAAAAAGATAAATCAGTGTTATATTGTTTAATTAATAATATAAATAAACAACCGTTATAACAAGGAACTCTATACATGTTAGCTAATAGAATGAAAAATAATCTATATACTTTTCCTTTTTAAAATAGTAGACAAAAACTTCTAATAATGCCTATAAATAAAAGGCTTTACTTAAATACGATAAAGAATTATTTTCGCTCACTTTGAATAATTTCAATATTGACTATTAAAAACTATTAACAATAGAGCAAACTTTCTATATAACAAATGTTCGTTCCTTAACTATAATGTACTGAACAAGGTTTATTCCTTCGAAGGGTTAGTACATACAGACAGAACTAAAAAAACTGTTTATCTCTTTTAAGCTAAAATAAAGTACACTTCTTTAACCAAACTAAAAAGGTCGTAAAAGTTAACGTTTAACAGGAGAGATAAATCCTTATTTATCTTCGCAGTAAAAACCAATTCTATAGAGCAGGTAAGAGAAGAAGAATGATAAAGCTCTAAGTTCTGCATTATCCAGTAAATGTAATATAAATTCTTTTAATAGAGGAGGTATATATATATTTCACCTTTACTAACTTTACCAAATTAATAAATCTAATTACCTAACATTAAGAGATGTGGATTTAAGAAAATGAAAAATTATTTTAGAGGTTGGAAAGTAGATGAGCTTATATCCCCGAATAATATGAAAGATCTACCTAATTATAAAAAGACCTGAAAATTCCTAATTATTGTAAAAAGATTATAGATAACCATAAATAAAATAGCCCTTATTAAAAAAGGCGATATTCGTTTACGATGCGGGATATAAACTTTATAAGTTAAGTACGCATGGAAGTAAAGGCAGGCAGGCTAAATCTAAACTTAAATCCAACATACTAATAAAGAAAAGTTCATAAATAAAGGAAGTATAATCGAAAAATTACTTCTTTTAGGTTTAGTGGAAAGATTAAATTAATTTATATTTATTCGATAGTGGACTCCTGTAGCTAAATGCTTTACCTAGATATAGCAATTCCCACGGAACAGTTTGAATTTTAGGATAAGTTATACCAATATTTGGTTGATGGATCATAAGACCGCTAAGCCAAATTCTAGTCTTAGGTTTTACATAATTGCATTATAATTGATTTATGTCGCTAACAATACTAAACAATAAAAAAAAATTTTGAGGGTAGGGGCTAATGGAGACGGTCGACGGTAAGATTCAAGGTAAACATACGAATAAGACGTCCTTACCATACAGGACTAGTTATTTAAATTGTCCAACCCTTAAACTCTAATTATAAAATGCTGGTTAAGATTGCTAAAGTAGTAGGTGGGAACTGTTAGAGATTAACTGGCAAAAAGAGGACCTTGATGTTATTTTGCCGTTGTAAATAACAAGGAAGAATTTATTGAAATTAATAAAAAATTTAGATATTTAAATCCCTCCTTTGACTTCAAAAAAATTGGTTCAACTTTGCATGTTTTAAAAACATGTTTAACTAAACAACTTCAGTAGAAAAAAACTTATCCACAAGAGATAAACTTAATTAAAGAGCAATATGCTATTATAAAATGCTAATTTTTAAAGGCACCCTACGTACTTTTTAAGCCTGATTTCTTGTGTTTTTTAGACGCGGAGGTTGTTTTTTAATATCGTAGACGGAAGCAAATTCTTCTCAATAGAACAAAATTACGGACGTTTTATTTATAAGATATATTAAAAACATATTTGAAGTATCAAAACTAAAGGGTCGTAACCCTTAATGATGACTTCTCTAAGTTTTATGAAATAACAAGAAAGAGGCCATTAGCTAAAATAGTGGCACATTTACTAACTATCCTTTGTTTATGGGAGCAAAAGTCGAGTCTTTTAAGAAAAATCAAAAAAAACTTCTTTTAGTAAGGTGGTCGTTGTGGTCATGTACCGTGGAAATTTCCATTACGTTTTTCGGTAAAATATTAATTAGTTTAGCTAACGGTGAAGCCTTATATGTTTCTTAATGCGGGAAAAATAGGTAGTAGTAAAAATGTTACCCTACCCCCCAGTTTAGGTGATAACCGTCGGCAACCAAAGGTAACTAAAATTCTCACATTTATTAGCGAATAAGGATCCGTAAAGAGACTAAACGTGACAATTGAAAGTTTATTTAAGTAACTCAATTTAGGATAATTTATATCCGAATCCACTCTAGAGCAGTGTGTACATGTAAATAGTGGAGAACTTAACTGACGTTACTCGTAGTTTGCTCAAATGGGCCCTGAGTATTATCATTATTCTGCATTGACTATATGCTGGAAGCTATATTATCAGTAATTATTTACATTTTATTATATACTTAATCTACCGTATTTTACTAGATCTAGGGGAAGCTTTTGTAATCTTCTATTAAATAGTGAAAAAGTAATAACTTTATACTATATCTAATTCTAGAAAAATAGAACTATTAATATCAATCAGCAGAAAACTAAAAGGATTCTCAGTAGACTATAACGTCAATCCATTTAATTTCGCCTTTTCCTCATTTCTTTTCTATGCATTTTGTATTATTATATAATAATAACATTTTACATCTGAACCAGCAAGCTGGACAATCACAAAGAAAACTAAAGGCCTCGCGCTGACCACGGCGCAAAGCGCTTTTTAATTACTAATCATTAGAACAGGACATAACAACTATCAATATTTCATTCCCGATTAGCGAGGTAATAATGATTGGAAAAGGCAATTTTGATTTAAGGAAATCTTCTTCCTAAAAAATTAGTCATTAAGAAGTCCTATTCAAATTCCAGATTAGCATAATAAGAGTATAAAGAAAGTTTTAACACGTAAATTCAAACAACTTTACCATAATGGGTCAAATAATCATCAAGGCAAAATTAATTTAATATTCTACATATATAGTATTCCCTAATGAAGAAATAATTATGATGTTATTTAGTTAAATAATATTTAAGTGGTATAATTGAATTTACGTGCTTGATAGTTGTAAGAAAAAGGCTATGTATATTATATTACATCTAAGATTTCATTATCCTGATTATACTATTAAATTAAAAAATTCTATTTTTTCAGGATTATTCGATGCAAAAGGTTTCCTATTAGTTTTTTAAATTTTATTTGCAATAAATTGATTTAATCTACCAAGGTTAAAAAGATTAATAAATTTTACATCTACAAATATCCTGTAATGATTTAATACGCCCATAGTTTGAAACCCATATACACAAAATCAGTAAAAAAAATCAAAAAAATATAATTTATAAATTCCCAATCAGTTAAAGCCTGACTTTTGTATGAGTAATTTTTATGGGTAACAATAATTATACCTCGTTGATTATAAGGTTTTTATAGAGGTGTTGTTTATATAAAATTTTTTATCTTATCCGGATTATAAAATTCAAATTTTGATCTATTTATATAAAAATTTATTCAGATTTTTGTTAAAAAGAATTCAAAGAGTAGTTCACCTTTATGGAAACCTAGAGTTCTTTTATTACAAATTTGCGGTTCACCTGCGAGCTTATAAAGGAAGAGATAGTCACAATAAAAGAGGGCAATTTGCCCATTATAATTTAATTAGATACAGTAATAATTATTATTTTACAAAGCGTGTGCTATTTTATTGTTTAATATGTAAAGCTCCATGGTTTTATTCTACCTTGCGCCTTGACCAACTTTGCCACTTAATAATCTATAGGATTTACACATTACTAAGTATACAATTATTCCTGCTTATACATTTTTCTGTAAGGCGCCAAGCCTTGCCTGGACTCTGGACCACGCATAGGAAATATGTAAAAGAATTTGACTTTACGGGCTTCGACTATCACTCGTGACCAAAGGGAATTTGTAGAATTTATTAATTATAGTGCTGGCGGATTTTCATATCCGCGAAGGCACCCTTAGTCGAAGCACCCCTCGCATGCCCAACGGCAGGGGGAATCGTAACAAATTCCAAAATAAATCCTTAATGATTTGTTATATTAGGTAGCGTATTTTTTACTTTATAAGTAAGTTAGTGTGAATAGCTATTAACTTATGTATCTTATATACAAATTTTGTTTTGACTAATCGCCTTATTAATAATCTGATTAATTATTATAACCTCAGACTGTTTATAAAACAAATAAAGCTATTTGGCACAAAAAAACCTTTAAATTTATTTATTTACCTTAAGATATTATTTACTTGGTACTGTTATTATATATTCAAACTATATTGAGTAAAGATCTGTTTTTTTTTACACTAAATTGAATTATTTCAATTCAATATTAAGTCTGAGGATATTGATTGAGTAATAAACGTTCTAGAATATGAATTTAATATAAAGGAAGGTTTTTCAAAATAAATAACCCCCACTCAAAAAAACCAAAAATACTAAGATACCTATTTCGACAAAGTCCTTAAAGGAGAAATAAAAAAAAAGTACACGAGATGAGACAAAAATTCTAAAAATTTACAACTTTGATAAATTCAGACTACTAATGATTAAATATTGATTGTTTGAGCCTACGGCCACCAAATCTTGATTAGCCTTAGAGAAAATGAAAACAAACATTAATTAATAGAAAAAAGACAAAGATTTATTTTTCTAAAAGATCAATTTAGGATAAAGTCAAGAGTTTGAAATACAAGGCTAAAAATGGAATCAGGAAAAAAAATTTAAACAAGGCATAAATATATAGAAAAGGTTACAAGAAAGAATTTTTCCCTGTTGAAATCTAAATATCTTTGAAAAATTATATGAAGTAATAAAAAGTCTTAATTTTAATCTTAACAATAAAAATAACTCTAAAAAAACAAGCCTTAAGCTCGAAAAAATAAGTAAGGTATCCTATCCGAGAATATGGATAGGGGAAACGCGGGATGGAAAAAATAAGGGGGGGCTACTTTCGTGCTATGCTGCAAAAAATAACTTTTTTTTATAAGAGCTAACACCCTTGTAATGTACCCTCTAATTATTTTTAAAGGCTCTTTATGGTAAAAACTATTAAAGCGGTTCAAGGTGTTATACGGCGGCCTATCTGCTGAGTCAAAAGGGTTGATGACTTATTCAAGACAAAATTAGTCTTTAGATCGTGGTGTTATTCTCCTTAGCCTGCGCAGGCTGACTATTTACAGTATTTGACGAGAGAATTAAAAGATAGTTGAAAGGTACCGGACCCTTGTAAAGGAGTTACCTGAAAGGGTCCTACTTTCCTGGGGTTTAAAAAAGATCAAGTGTGGCTAAATTTTTATTCTTCAGATGATTACCCTACCGTATATTCTTTCCCTCCTTTAAAAGGTCATAACAAATAGTCTTAAGGAAGTTCATTATCTAATTTAGGAGATAGGTTGTGTATTATCTTTTGCCCCTACGAGTCTAAACTAAATACCTTGCTTATGTAAACTAATAGTTTATATAATCATGTTTAATAAATAGCTTAAAGTCTGGCTGTTGGTAGGTGTAGACATACAAATGCTTAAGAAATAAAAAGAGATATAAATCTTTAGAGAAACAAATTATATATAAAAACCCGTGAAAAATAATAAATTAATTACCGAGTAATGTAACGTATGAAAAAGCAAAAAAAGAAGTATTAAAAACCAAAGATACAATTATTTTACGGTATGGTTAACCTCTCTTACATTGAAAACATACATAGGGGTGGTATTACAGAAATTTTAAGAGCATTTATAGAACCTGCAAGCCCATATCCATCCTTACACCCCTTTAGGGGGGGTGCTTATATGTTTGTACCAAAAGCGCATTGGTATAGCTCAACTCAAAAAGATTATTTTTGAAACAATCTAATGTAAGAACGGTCCACATTTAATATCTTTTTGCGTTTCCGACGACGTTTTTAAGTATGGAGGCGTATTTTGCAAATGTTTGCAGGCGATATTACTGAAATTCCTAAAATGTTAGGTCCTAAGTTATGATCTTTATCTTGCTTAAGACACCAATTTGACTTTTTTAAGTACTAGGTGATTATATCTTACATTTTTCCCTCTCAACACCTCTTTTAGTGGTCCACAGTAGGCTGCTTTTATTTCATAGTGATATGAAAATTTTATAAAACAAACATATCATGTTAGAATAACCCTTATTTAAAATGGCAGTATTAAAGTAGACAATAAGCAGGAAACCTTACCAATAAATATGGGCTACAAACTACTCACTATTATTTTAAGGTTAGAACCCTCCAGGGACTAGACGTGTTGTAACTTAGAAAAACTTAAAGCAATAGTCATGTAACATGTGATATGCTAATCGTCTTGTTACCTTTACTTCACCCTATTTATACTTTAGTTAAAATATAAACATCAGACGTTTTAGTGCAGGCTCATAAAGAGTGTGATACCTTGGCGCACTGTAGAAATATTCTAACCAATTATCCTGGCGTGCACCCTTTAACTACAAAACTAAATACTAGTTACCGGACAAGTCAAAATAAACTGGGAATGCGATTGTTTTTGAGCCTTTAATTTTTCTAGCCCTTGTGCGGCATAGCTGAAAAAATATGCAAAAAAAACAGTAATTTAATATAATTTAATACTGTTACACTTAAACAACCAATTTATATTGTAGTACCAAATTGGAGCTTTAGTTCTGAATTTAAAAACCATCTTCTATTTACAATCTTTTATAGAGACAACAATTTATGAGCGGAAGCCTAGATATTAAAATAATAAGGGTGGTACTTATCTTACTTAAATAATAAGCGTTACAGGTTAATACGTAGTAAACGGTATTGATTAAAAGCTAATAGCCACTTTGATACTTTCCCTTTTTTGTTTAGCCCGATAATAGTTCATATATGCTATTCTTGATCTTGAAGTAGGAGGCGCAAGCTCATTCATTTTTTCTTGTGTAAGCACCACCAAGGCTCATCACTTTATATCGTTTATGGATAATAGGGTAGGTACACATATAAAGCAAGATATTATCTCGCAAATAACAACAATAATTATTTAATTTATATAGAACCTGTTATTAAAAATTTAACCTCTGGGCAAGGGATCTATGTAATCGGGATGAAAGACTCAAAGAGGTCTAAAAAGACTTATATCTGAAATTCCGGTAAAGTAAAACCTTTTTCCTGTAATTAGCTAAGATAAGAACTTAATGTACTTTATTCTCTGAGAATTTTATGCTATGAAAATAAGGCTTGCGCGTAGCAAAGACTAAAAAATAAATTTTTCGACACAAATCCTGGGTAAATTTAGGAGAAAATTTAATCCTATGAGAACTTTAGGCCATTAAATCCATGTTTTATAAGGAAAATCTAAGGAATCTTATTGCACATATTGAATAAAGATAAAAGGTATTGAATAATCCAATGACAGTAAAACTAAGTCCGAATAAATCTTAGCTAAATTTAAGAAAAAGGGGTTATGTTTACAATGAGTCATAGGCAAGTTTAATTAAGAAAGTGGCTAGGCGAGGGTAGTATTCTATGCTAACAACATTTACATTTAAGATCGCTTATAACTATTTAACAAACAATATATAGATACGATAAAATATATAAAGATAATATTTTATTCTAATTGTAATTTAAGAAAGGTCCCCTACCTTTTTCAATCTCGCAGTGAAAATTGCACAGATCGGTTTATTTGAAATAAAGGATAAAAAATGCTACAAGGTAATGCTAGAAGATGTGAGCTATCCTGATGACATTGGCAGGATGCATTATTTAGTAGTTGTAGAGATCTTTTGTAGTGGTAGTGGCCGCTTGATTATTCTTAATACATTGTTTCACAACACATTAGTAGAGAGGTAATGTAAGCTAGAGTATTCCTAGATTAACCCAGGGTTCTAATTAACAGATATACTTCGAAGCTACCTTGAACCAGATGGTTTACGAGTAGGATTTAGGACATGAGGATCTAACAAGCCCACCTAAAACCTCACGCATTTGTAAAGTTTGACCTTTACAAGTCAAAATAAGGTAATGGAGCTTAGTTTGTATATCGTCCCTGTTCTAAATATACAAAAAAATACGCAAAGTTTAGCCAAAGCTTTACTTAAAAGGTTGAATTTTTATAATCTGCCTCCGATAAGGAATAGCAGGTTAGACATATTGCTGTTGATTAAAGAATTTTTTAGCTCTCATTAGCCTCCACATTGCAGAGTTATTAATACTTCTAAATATTACGATGTTAGTTCGATTCTGAAGATGAGCGCCTAGCGCCCCTTGGCTCGTGCTTAGAAAGCTAGGAAACTGTCTTTGCTATACGCAGCTTTGCTTATGCCCCTAGTATATTTGTCTTAGAAGCAAGATGCGTCTTAACATAATAAAATAAATAGTTTCTATTAATTTCAATTTCTAAAATTAATTGGGCTAATTTTCTGCGGGGCTGCAGCATACCTATTCACACAGAAGTTGCCCAACTGCCCTCTAGGAATTAACTAAAAGTTTAATATGACCCAACCTAAATATGAAAAATTATAGCTTACCATTGTACTTTGTTGATATTTGTTTTTATGTGTACTATTATGCATAGAAACATGAAGAGCTCTATGTTTTCCTTGTTTGGATGGAGCCTTCACCACCAGAAGTTTTGCGCCCTTCCTATTTTGAATATTTTTTAATT
>JACYFI010000642.1:0-19627 GCA_020975735.1 Ophiocordyceps xuefengensis
TAAATCTGAATTAGGCTGCCTGATAATAAACCTAGATGTTCACAGGCCAGAAAATCCCCAGTTATGGTCAATATTTCTTCAGTAATAACCTGGATAAAGATAAAAGAACGATCCCCTATGAAACTTGAAAAGTTAAAGGTGTGCCCACAATTACCTAACGAAAGATAAAAAAACAAAATGAACCAATATATAGGCGATTAATTGAGCCTAAACCTCTGTAGAAGTATATAGATCCGTAGTACCAGGTTTATCGTATAAAAATCCCCTGCGGCAAACAAAAAGACCACTGATACAATCGTGGTGCTAAAATCCTAACATAATAGAACCTTCGAGTACCTGAATAGGTGTTACTTAAAACGGCCTCTTTAGTGATACTGAAGCATGAGCACTGAAGAATATGCAATTAACTCTTTATTGTGGAGTTTCTAAAATAGTACTAAATTACAAAAGACAGTTATGGTCCGTATAACATAAATTAGTTAAAAAGTTAACAAATCGGTAACTTCAGGAAGTATAGGTAAAATTGTCGCTGAATCATTACCATATAGATCTTAACCTTAAAGGTACAAAATCCCGGCCTAAACATCCTACCTCAAAGGGGATGCCGCTCGTGTGCCTTAAGTAGGTCAATTATTCAACCAAAAGAACCGGTGTTTTTACATGGCAAAAACGCTATAAATATCCATACAAATCAAAAATTAATTCTTGTATCTTTAATTCCTAAGTTTAATTTTAAAAAAAACGGATCACAAAATCCAGACTACCCATTTAGTAGGATGATATATTTAAATAGTAGAAATAATCAAGAATTATGAGCTACTCATAATGTATATAAGAATAAATAGAACTACACTATTTTTTATGCAGACCCCCAATACCCTCCTAATATAAATAAAGGAGAGTAAAGGATACTTCAAAGATATAATAGGAAATAACATTATTAATCTAATTTCATAATATACGGCTATATAATAACATGTTATTCTAAGGCAAAGCATTTAGTTACTAAATTAACGAATTTTTTATTTGTCTTTTATAGAGATGCCTCAATTGATAGAACCTACAGGTTATTATTAATTTGGTAGTTACATAATCATAAAAAGTAGTACCCCGTTAATGCCCACGTAAGACCCCTAAATAATATGTAAATAGTTGCTATTTATAATGTTCTTTACATTTAAATTGATTTATACTATTACAAGTACTATGGAAAAATAATTTGAAGATATAAATCAAGATTATTACACTAGTTATAAGTCTTATTATTTTTTGAGTAGGTGGGACTACGTAAAGCTTTTAAATTTTTTTTTTCCATAGTTATGAGTTTATCTAAATAATCATAATTGCACCTAATAGCAGTACAGTAATAAAAAAAGAATATAACATTGTACAAATATATCTTCTTGACCTTAGATTTTGAGCTTTTAGCTACTGACTAAGCCTAAAGCCAATGGGAATGATTCATGGGTAAATCTTGCAGCTGATTTTTTCTTTGTTGCATTTCACGGCTGGCGAAGAAGCAGCGCGCGGCTGCTGCACAAAATTACGAGCTCTCAAAGATTTATGTGCGAAAAATATTTTCTAGCTAAGCTTGCAACAGATAGAAAAATTAAAGATTGAAGCACTTCGCCAAGTCCTATAGCAGCTTCGTTTAGGGTCACGCGCAATGTAGGGATGGCAGTTCCTGGTGCCCTGGAGGTATAAGGATACGCTTTTTTACTTAAGAGTCAGAAGCACAGCCCCTAAACTCCGAATAATTATTCTTTCAAATTGTAATAGTGTGGATTTTTACCCACAGGGTGATAATTTATTTAGTGTCTAATTTTTTAGTAGAAAGGGGGGGCTAGCTAGCGCGGTTCTATTTGCACTAAATTGCCTTGAGTCAAAAATAAATGAGCCAGGCTTTATAAAGAATTAGCAAAGCTATATATAACTTTATGTTTCATTCATATACTGATACTTGTCTACGGATTTACTCTATTTAATAGAATCTATAATTAAAATAAATTTTTATTTTAATAAAATAATTAACCCCCATACAATAATAATAAAGAAGGTATATTAATAAATAAGGCAAATAATTATAGGCAGTAAGTACAGTTCAGACAGAAGGACATCTAACTGGTCGAAGCTAAAATTCTAGAAAAAAAGGCCGGCATCAAACTAAATACAAACAATTATTAAGGCCTTTTTACACTAAACGTTAAACTAGACAAAACCCTTCTACATTAGAATCAAGTAAAAAAGTCTTGTTTAATATATTCGTAGATGACTCATCCTATGTATCAAATAAAATATGATGATAAAAACTTAATGAACGAAAGTATTATGCAATAAAATCGATTTGTCATTATAATAACCACCTAAGAAGTAAAATCTTTAAATATACAACATTAATCAATACTAGCTATCCGGCTAAAAGGGTAAGGTAAAACGAAATAAAAGCCGCGTGTTCGGTCATTAAAATCCCCTAACTATTCAGATGCCGTGGTGTGATTCTTTTTTTTTTTGGTTCTTTATATGTAGCAACGATTTGTTTAAACAAGCAGGGGCCCATACCTGTTAGTCCACGTAAATTCTAGGTTTAAATTAGTTAACCAATTCTTGTATATAAGCTTCTATTTTAAGCGAAGCTTCGCGCCCATTAACTGTAACCCTAGATGTTATTTAAGTGTTTAGCAATTCTAACATTGTTTTTTCATATTTTATAATTAAGTGCATCTAGGGAGGTTATATATTACTACCCAGCTAAAAGGTGATTATTCTTTGATTTACCCTCGATCTTTAGCCTTGGCGTCATATCGCGCCTTTTGCTAAAAGGATTTGACTTACGCGGGTTTACTAATCTTCAATTTAAGTATCATTAGTATGTTTATAACCTAAATTATTGGTGACAAAGCTATAAAAAATTTTAAAAAGTACATCTAAATTTCCATTTAGGATATATAACTAGTTTCCTAGCTCAGTTAAATATTTGTGCTAATCTTTTATTCCTGGTACGCAAAATATACGTGTATATATAAATAAAACTTAGCTCTAAAACCATCTTTTTAATAAAAACGCTTTTTTGTGGCGTGCGTGCGTGCGTGGCCTAGCAGCATTAGAATTATTTGTTTTATATTTTAAGTGCATCCAATTAAAAGGTCTTATATAAAAAGTCTTTCGTACTGTCATATTACTGTTACGTTCCACAGGTATGATTCAAAATTTAAATACCCCTTTATCCGTTGTTTAATAGACCATTGGTTGATTTTTAGAATCTTTATCGTAAAAGTCGTAGGGGTCGTTAAAATCACTTGAGGTTTAATATTATGTAGGACATAAGTGTTTTTAAGGGGGGATGTTAATAAGCCTACAAGATAGTAATGATTTAGTTCCGACCAGTAAAAGGTAAACTCTATTTACAAATTTACACCGTTTAAAAAGAGGGTTATTACCCAAATAGCCTAAAATAAATAAGATAAAATCGAATATAATCTACTTTTTGATAGGTTTAAAATCTATATATATTTTTTTAAATTAAATTGATTATTAAAAGACAGCTTGCGCCCTACTGCTAACCTTAAGATATTCTAAATGCTTTAGCTAATAGTACATGTTTGTGCTGTTTTTCGCCTAGCAACCAAAGCTATGCTCACAGGAAAAAAAATGCAATAAATTTCTTAATTAATTTTCATTTTTGAAATGTTCATTAAGATGAAAAATCGCTTTTGACCTACCTATGTATTGTTTACCATTATAGTATTTATAAATACGCTCATTTGCCTTTTAATATTATTTCTTATATGAACCTATACCTAAGTTTCATAATAAAAATTTTTTAATATTACATCGTGCAAAGACTTAATGTCGGGTAATATGTTTAAGCCTCAATGGCTGCTGGTTTAATGAATAAACCTCTTAGTATAGGGTGTGATTTTGAATGTGTATTTTTTTTTTGCGCGGCTACTTTGTGAGACGCACGAAAAAAAAAATTAGAGTTATTGCGCGTAAGTAAAAGAAATTTATTAGTCTTATCAGTCCCATCCCGGGCCTCGTTATAATCAACAGGGATAAGCTTTGTAAAGTAGATATAATTTAGCATCATATTAATCGTTTATACCTCTACATGTAAGTATGGGAGTATACTTTTGTCATTAATATTATAATTCACGTCAACCTTATATCTCTAATGGATTTAACTTTAATACTCCCCGGTGATTTTTCTATAAAATTAAGACATTCCAGTCAATTGTGACTTTTTATGAGACCAAATTTTAAATAACCTCACTAATCGGAGGGAGTTCTTTTAAGTTTCTCTACAAGAAACCAATAAAGAATATTATAGATACAAAGCACTAAAAAGGTTAGCTAAATCAATTACTTACTTTTTTGATAAAGCCTGTTGTTTAATTATTTAAATTTAAAACTCATTTTAGTTGTTCACTATTATGTATTAAATAATATCTGAACTAAAAAACTAATTCAGTAGCCTAATTAAAATGGGACTGTCCTCTTTAAAACCCCTAAGAAAGCAAATGTTACTATTACACTTCATTGCCCTTAATAATATACCAAGTAGGTAGCTAAAGAGGATGAAACAGCTAAGCATAAGATAGTATACCTACATCCATTCACCCTAAAGAATAATCACCCAATATGGTATAACAGCGTAACAAATAAAGCGGAGATAATTCATGTTACCTAACTGGATCCCTAAAAAAATAGATTAAAATTAGCTTGTGTAGGTGCCACTACTTCTTTTAAAAAATTAATATTTTAAAGCATCGCGAACCGCCCGTAATAGAGCGTAATTACGAATTCCTTCCTTTTTATCCATTTATGAGTAAGAGCTTACTACCTGCGCCGACATAAACACAGGAAAAGTTCTATGTGACTTCTCCCTAATGTGTATTATTAATTTACCAACTATCCATTTAACAGGTATAAAATGTTATACCCTGTACCTTTTTGAAAGTAGGGTTCCTGACATAATCTTTTAAGCAATTTAAACAGGGTGCTAGCGACAGCTACGCCCTGTAACCCCCCATCACCAATAGTCGATGGAGACTGCACTACTAAAACTAGGCACTTGGCTGCGGATTGCCTATTTGCCTGTTCGCGGCATCCTTTTCATTTTACTTTACCTCGAGTCCATTACCTGAGCCCATGTGTAAGTTAGTGATAATTTAGTTAAAATAGGCTTTAAGGGGGGTTCCGCCAATTGATGGTGTTTAGCCAAAAGGTTACTTCCTGCTAAGGCCGAGAAAGTATTTACACTTTCTTAAAACTTTTTTTATGTGCGTGCTGAAAAAAATCTAATCCTTTATTCATGTTTTCTTTTATAGGGTTAAAAATGGAGTGCCCCTAAATATTTTACTAATTTTTTTAGTACCTTATGTTATAATTCTTTTAGGTTGCTTCCTTTATATAAAAGATAATGAGGGTTTTATAGATTAGTTAGTAATATTAATTTATCATGAACTTTTTCTAATTAAAATTATATTAACTGCTGCTCTTCGCCAGGGCAAATTATTTAAAATTAATGGTTTCTTTTTTTGCCGCAGCGCAAAGCTACGTTTGGGTTAATCATGGTAAATAGGTACTAAATTTTCCACCTATTTATATTAGCTAGCTCAAAATTATCCACGTTATTTAATATAGATCAGTTAATTTCCATTAAAAAGTTAGCGCACTTTTTGGTATGTCTACTTAGTAAATGGAATCTGTAGTAACTAAAAGTTGAGGCCATTATAAATTCTAGCTTACATTCAATTAAATTTTCTTTAATTGAATATTATTTCCCTTAATTTTTCTATTTCTTAAGTTAAATTCATAACTAAAATATATAATTATCCCTTAATACCTCCTTAATCATTATCTAGGGTGATTTAGGTTTATAATTCTGTTTTATTTAAGAAATTTTCATGCTTATTGTACCTTTAAGATTTGTATATATTTTAACTACAGTACCCATCATCTCTTTAATCTTATTATTTCAACCTTTTTAAGCTATAGTACGATCTAATTCTAAACCTAGAATCGCTTGCCTATTTTTCTAAAGTTATAAGTTGCCTTATCTTATAATTAAAAACAAGTAATGATTTTTTACGGAGTCGCGAGCCTCCTAAATGGTATTTTAAATTAAGCAACTTAAAGTTTCTCAACTACACCTAAGTAAGTTCAGATAACCTCATTAATAGACTGATTTGTCATCAACTAAGGCTCTTAGTTTTCCATGAACATTTCTGCGAGAAAAATATTGAATACCTATTACAGGCACGTTAACGAAATTTGCTTTCTATTGTCTAATTTAAGTTATTTCATATAAATAATCATAAAAATTTTGAATAATATTTAGATTTACTTTAATAAGTATTGAACATAAGGGTAAGTATTTATGCCTGCAAGCGTAAGAATTTTACTATTCTTTCTTCGCATATTTTTAGATTGGCAAATTTCTAACATACAGAAAATTCGAAGTTTATCTAACCGATAGGTTTTACTTTTTTTTGTAAAAAAAAATCTGAAACGCTAATGAGAAAATTCTATCGTTCGAATTAAACATTAAGATGGCTTTACAAACCGGAAGGCTCTCACCCGAAGGGCCTAGCGAAAATCTTTAGCTGAACCTTTCTTCACTTGCTTTTCTGATCCAGCACAAAAAAATATTAGGATTACTTTTTTATTAACAGTAAACATTATATATACCAGTGTTTGTACCCCCCCGCCCTTTAAACCCCTCTTACAAATATGTTTAAGAGCAGTTAAAAAAAAGAATCTTAACATACCATTTATACATTTTACTTTAAAAGGATAGCTCGCCAAAGGGGCTTTTATATAAAGCTTAAATCGCTTTTATTTAATAAGTAGCGGCATGATAAAAATTAAAAAAAAAGTCTATTAGTTTATGACCTATTCACATTAAGAACCTAATCTTCTTTGCATCTAAGCCATAGTTCTATTTCGAGCTACTAGTTTCCATATGCTACTAAACTCAGAAAGCGTGGCAACCATTAAACAATAAATTTTCAATAATTGAAATAATAGTTGTAGGTAAATTCATTTTTGTGTGGGTCGGAGCAAGCAAATTTTTTTATATAATGTAATAATTACATCGTAATTAAAAAAATAAAAATAGATGGAGACGCACCTCTTGGAGGGGCTCATCAAAAAAAATAAATTAGGCTCTTTGCGTTTTCTATTGCATTACAAAGTAGGCATAAAAACGAGTATAAAAGTCAATGTGTAGTATAATTTATACCTTAGGTTGACATATTTAAACTTTTTTAAGATAAATTTAGCAGGGCAGGTGGCATACTTCTGTGTGAAAGTGGTATGCTGCACCCCGCAAAAATAGCCCAATAATATTTACAATTAATAGAACGTACTTATTATTAGGTAAGCGCAGCCTTGCTTCGCATATGCAAATACTAGGGACTACAGCAAGCTAAGCCGGTACTGCAAACAGGTATTCCGTTAGGCTTTTGCTACCCACCTTAGCCGCAACAAGGGGGGCGCTAAGCTCTCATCTCAGAATAATGATCGAACTAAGATCGTAATATTAGGAAGTATTATACTCTGCCATTATGAGAGGCAATGAGCAAAATTCTTTATCTATACAAGCAAAATGCTACCTGCTTATTTCATTATCAGAACAGATTATAAAAATTCCAACTTTAAGTAAAAGCGCATGTAACGTCGCGTTTTCTTTGTTCATAGACAGGACGAATACAATCGCTAAGTACTATATTTAGTTTTACTTTGTTAATAGGGTTAAACTTACATGCGTAAGGTTTAGGTGGGGCTTGTCTAATCCTCACTCATAAATACTGTCAAATCCGTTTAGGTGTAGGCTTGTAGTAATATCTGAAATAGAACCCTGGTGTTATCCAGGATTTCTACTAGCTACTTTTACCTCCTACTTAATTGTTTGTAACACATGTATAAGAATTAATTGAACGGGCACACTAATCTTACAATAGATCCTACACCTATAATTTAAATTTTCATCCTGAGAAATGCATCAGGATAGTCTCTATTTTCCTAGGCATAACCTTTGTAGCCTTTTTGATTCTTTTTCTAAACCCCGATCGTGCATGTTTCACTGCAGAGATAATGAAAAGGCGTAGGTAACCCCTTCTTTTTACCACTTTGAAGAATAAAAAGTATTGTATCTTATATAGTTTTATCCGCATCTATATATTTTTTTAAAGTATAGCCGTTTAATGTAAAAATCTTTTTAACAAATAGGATACTACACTCCCTTATGCAACTTTTAAGAACTGCGTATCCACTATTGTATAAAATAATAACCCCTGTTTCCTTATTTTAGCAAGATATTATTAGCGTTTATGTTTTGTACTGTACATAGGAATTATCAAACAACCTTTTATCTTATTCATATGTAGCAAAATAAGTTCCTTAGATTCTTTTCCTTGTGTAAAACTGGGATTTAAATGGCCTAGTTTCTTTTAGATTTATTTTTGCTCTAATAGCAGGACTTTGTGCGAAAATTCTTTTTATTCTTGCTACGCGGTCACTTATTTTCGTAGCATAAAAATCACGAAATAAAGTACAAGCTTGTATCCTTAGCTATCTAGAAAGAATAAAGGTTTACTTTTACGGAATCAAATATAAGCTTTTAAGACTTTTTTGAGTCTAAAACGTCCCCATACTAGAATCCCTGCGCCCAGGGTTTTAATTTATAACAGGTTGTGATATACATAACATATTTGTTATTTAAGATAATATCGTTCTTTATTTTTGCTACTCTCTATACCAAATAACCATTATAAAAAATTGAGTAGCTGTCTAACAAGAAAAAGATGAGCTTGCCGACTTCCATACTCAGAAATAGAATTAGATATATAACTATTATCGGCTAAAGAACAAAAAGGAAAATATTAAGTGGCTATTTAGCTATAATCAAATACCACGTTGCCTACGTATTACGTCTAACCGCTATTATTTATAAGTAAAACATACCACCCTTTTTATTCTATATATCCGCGAGCTTCGTCTCATAAAGTTTCTCTATATAAAGATTTGTAAATAGAGATGGTTTTTCAAATTAAAACTAAGTCCATTTGTTATGAAACAATAATTGTTTTTAAGTTAAACAGGTCAATTAATATATTATATTTACTGTTTTTTTGCTATTTTTCAAGGCCAATGCCTTACAAGGCATAGACAAAAAATAAAAGCCTCAAAAACAATCGTCAATCATTATCTTGATCCTTTCCGGAGTCAATAGTTTTAGTTATGTAGTAATGCGGGCTGCCACGGGCCAGATAGTTTGTTAGAATATTTTTCGATCGCAAGCTATCTCCGATCTTGATGAGCCTCACTTAAACGTCGTATTATTTATATTTATTAAACTAAATCGATCAATTAGGGCTGAATAAAAAGTAAAAAGATGGATTAACATATTCACTATGTTATTTAAGGCTTTTTCTTTTACTTTTAAGTTTACCTAGCGCGGTGTAAAGTCCTCGAGGCATCTACGTAAAATCATGAGCTGTGCCCAAAATTTATCGTAGTTTTCGTGCTAATTGTCTATTTATAACTGCCTAATTTAATAGGGTTTTCTAGCATAATAAGTGTTGTAAAGTTCATATCACTATGGGAAAAAAGGCCTACTTGTTGGACCTTAAAGAATGTTGAGGGAAAAACGTAAGATTACACGCTAAAAATAAAAACGCAAAATTTGTGTCTTAGGCTAAGTCAACGATCATAATTTCGACCTACACTTTTAGAGAATTCTAAATATCACCCTGCAAACATTGCAATACGGCTCCCAATTAACTTAAAACGTTGGAATGGAAAGCAAAAGTATCTTTGTAATGTACCGTTTGAAATATATGAATATGTTCAAGTATTAAATCTTTTTAGTTGCGCTATCCATGCTTGTAGGTCAACTCATTAAGCACCCCCTAAAAGGTTCGCTTAAGAGGTATATGACTGCAGGCTTCCATCAAATTTCCCTACAAATTGCTGTATAGCCTCCCCCTGTGGGTTTTTCTATTAAGGGATGAACTCCACCGTAAATTGTCATCCTTGGGTTCTTTATACTTTTTTATTGCTAATTTTCTAACGACTACGGAATTTAATTTATTATTTCAGCCGGTTTTATTAATAGTCAATGTTTCTTCTTAGAGATTTTAATATCTTACTTTTTATTCCAATAGCAGTATGTATGATACACCTACCAAGACAAGCAGAAATAAGGTTATTGAATTAAATCCTGTTGGATTAAATAAGAACTTTTGCTTTACATAAACAAGTAATTAGATTCTAACCTCTAGCACAAAGAACATACTCAACCATCTTCTTTTTTGAAAATTGGAGAATTTTAAGCGTATTTTTGCATGACCTTAAAGGAGGAAAAATATAAGTAGTAAGGTTATCATACTGAAGAATAAATATTAGCAAACACTTTAATCTTTTTTAACCAGATATTAGGGACTCTTTTCAGTGTTACCCTTACAGGTCCGGTTTACCCTTTTCAACGTTATCTTTCTATTACTCTCCTCAAATAACTTTAAAATAAGTACCATTGCGCAAGCAGAAGATACCCACCCGATCTAAAGAGCTACATTGTCTTAAAAGTGATTCAACTTTTGACCTCACAGATAGCCGGCCCGTTACCACCGAACCGCTTCTAATAGATGTTGACGGCATAAAACTTTTAAAGATAGTTTAAGCAGGTACACTTTATACGGGTGTACTCTTAATAAAAGAAAAATATATTTATTCTTGATGCCATAGCACCCCTGAAAGTAGGCTCCCCTCTTTTTTTCTATCCACCGTTTCCCTATCCAATATATTTCTCAGGATAAGCGATAACTTTCTTATTTTTTAGAGCTTAGGCCTTGTTTTTTTAAGGTATCTTTAATTGATTAAGATGAAAAATTTAAACTTTTTAATTATTTCTATATAAATGTTTTCAAAACTATTTTTAGATTCATCAGGGAAAATTTTATCTTAGCCTTTTTTGTATATATTTATGCTTTGTTTAAAAATTTTTTTTTCCCTGATCTTGTAGCATTGTATTTCAACTCTACTTATCTAATTTAATCTTTTAACAGATAAACTTTGCTTTTTCTATAATTACAACTGTGTTTTCTATTGTCTAACTAAGGCTAAATGAGTTGGGGCCGTAGGTCAGAACAATCAATATTTTAAACATCATTCAGGTATTGGAATTATCAAGTTGAAATTATTAGTAATTTTGTTGTTTCATCTCTGAAGCTTTTTTTTATCTCTATTAAGTATCTGTCTACAAAAAAATAGGTTATCTTTGTATTTTCAGGGTTTTTTAGGGGGTTTATTCAATTTGAAAAACCCTTCTTTATATTAATTTTCATTTATTTCTTAAAACCTTTTATTTACTCATATCATATCTCGAACTTAAATGAGAATTAATAATTCATCTTATGGTAAAAAAAAGACTTACCCATTTGTTAAATATATAAATAAGCATAGCAAAATAAATTAAATGTTTAAAACAAGGGAATAATTATAATTTAAGTGATTTTCTTTGAATACACTTATTTTTTATATACAAATCCAGCAGTTATAACTGTAATTTTATTCAGTGAATTAATTGCGATAGTCAACAAAATTGATATAATATATTAAATAATAGGCTTATACACTACTATAACATACTTATAAGTATAATAAAATATACCTAATATAATCATAACAAATTAAAGGAAGTATTTTGTAATTTTTATTACTGATCTCCCCTGCTTAACAGGCGAGGGGCGGCTTCCTAAAGGGGTGCTTCGCCGAAGGTATGATAAAAATCGCGCCAGCCATACGTAATTATGAGTCGTAAAAAATTCATTTTTGTCTCGGAGTCGAAGTACGAACCCGGTACAACACATTCATTTTTGTGTTACCATATTTTCCTTATTGCGTTTACAGCTAAGGTCCACAAAAGGCTTTGCGGCCTTTACAAAGAGAACAAAAATTTAATTAAGCAGAAGTTCAATTTTATACTTAGGATATGTGTGAAATCTATATCTTAAGTGGGCAAAGTTTGCAAGCGAAGCAAAGATAAACATTTTAGATTTAGCATATTTTAACAAAAAAAATACACAGCTCTCGATAAATACTAATCTCTATTAATCATTATATATAAGTGCGGCCAAAGCCCCTCTTATTCGACTATCCTTCATTTAACAAGCTCGCAGGTGACAACGCGCCAAGTTTTGATATAAAAGAAAGTTAGTCATAAAGGATTTCTGTTATTGGTATCATTTTAACAAAAATCTTATAAACTTTTATATCAATGAGTATCAAAATTTGAAATGTTTTATAATCACGGATAGATAAAAATTTTTTTTATTAACCTAACTCTATAAACTTATAATTTAGAGTATTAAATTGTTTCCATAAAAAACTCATAACAAAAATTGTCCATGGCTTTAAACTGATTGAACTCTTAAAAGTTATATATTTTGAGGTTTTTTATAATTTTTGTTATTAGGTTTCAATAGGGTTATCTAAATCATATTTAAAGAAAATTAGAGTAAAAATTATTATACTTCAACTTGTAGTTACTTCCACAATTCTATTAACAAAAGAAGATTAAAAACTATTAGAACCTTTTGCAATCAATTATCCTGAAAAAAATAAGAAATCTTAACTTTAATATTTATAATCCAGGTTTAGTGAATCTCAAGCTTATATAAATAACACAAGCTTTTCTAAACTAATCACACTTTAATTCTAATTATAACCATTTAAGTTTCTTTAAGCTAATAAACTCATATTATTATTTCTGTAGATGACCTATGATTTATTGTAAATTATAAAATTTATTTTTTGATTGATTATTTTACCCCTATGATAAGTGTTTTGAATTAGTTTAAAATCTTTCTATATCTACTATTAATGAATCTTTAATTCGATAGCTTTTAATACTAATTTTTGAGAAGAAGATTTCGTTAAATCAAAATTTGTCCTTCTCCACTGAGCTATAACCTGCTAATCAGGAATTTAGAATCTAAGTTAGTTTGTTGATCCCTTATTATTAAGTATTACAATAACCTTTTTTCGCGGTGGGTTCAGTGCGGTATCATTTATTTTTCTTTGTGTATTGTCCAGCTTGCTGGTTCAGTAGTGTAAATTTAATTATTATATAATAATAAAAAAATCAGAAAATATAGTGAGTAAGTAAGGCGAATTAAATGATGTGACGGTAACAGTCTCTGGAATCTTTATAGGGTTTTCCTCTGACCTTATTAGTATATTAATTAACTATAAAGTTTTTTAGTATTAGATCATTAACGTATAATTATTATTTTCACCTATGTAATAGAAGATTAAAAGCTTTCCCACTTAGATTCTAGTAAAATACCGTTAGTAAATTATATATAAATAGTCAAAATAATTAACATGATAATATAGTTCCCAACATTATAGTCAATTGCACGATAATGAATATTCTCTAGGGCCCATTTCGACGCAAACTTACGTTAGTAAGTCAGTTGAAAGTTGCTCAAAATTTAAACATACAACACCAGCTCAGCGGCCAGTGGAGTCGGACTAAACTTATCTAATGATGTTTACTTAATTTAACTTTCGATTGCACGTTTAGTCTCTACGGATTCCTACTCGGATAATTATAATTGCTTGAAATTTAGTTAAATTGGGGGTTTTCCACCGGTATTACCTTTAAAGGGGTAAGGGTACACTTTTTAGTCACACCTTAACTTCTTCCGATTAAGAAAACAGTTCAAGGCTTCACCGTTTAGCAAAATTAATATAATAATTTTACCGAAAACTATGGAATTATTTCCCGGTGAAAGGACCTACACGACCTTGCTTAAAGACTTTTTTTTGATTTTTCTAAGATAGCAAAACCTTTTTCTCCTACACCAAAAGATAGATTTAGGCTACAATGTTCCACTAATTTTTAGTAATGCCTCTTTTCTTGTATACTTCTATAAATAGTAGTTTATCAATAAGGTTACGAACTCTTAATTTGAATAAGATTTAAAATATGTTTTCTTAAAATCTATTCAATAAACGTCGTAATTTTGTGCCTTATTGAGGAAAGAATTGTTTCCGCATCTACAAATAGAAAAAACACCTCATCGCCTCTAATAAAACCAGATAATCATAGCTTTAAGTAAAGTAGGTGCCTTAAAATTAGCAATTATAATAGCATATTGCTCTTTAAATTAGTATCTCCTGTAGAACTAATATTTTTACTACTGAAGTTTTAGTTAAACATATTTTTTAAATATCGCAGTTGGCATGATTTTTTTCGAAGCTAAAGGAGGATAAATTTCAAATATTTATTTATTATTCAATAATTTCTTCCTTTTTATTTTACCAGCAATCAAATAACACCCAGCCTCTTTTCCGTAATCCTAACAGTCAACGCTACTCACTTTTAGCAATCTCCAACCAGCATTATTATAAATTAGAATTTAAGGTTAGATAATTTAATAACTATCTGTATTGTAGGACTTAGTATTACGTAAATTGGGTTAACTTTAATACGAGCTCGTCACCGTACATTACCCTACTCAAAAGCATTTTTATATATTTGTTCTTTAGTTATGTTATCACATTAAAATCATACTACTGCCAAATTTATTAACATAATGATCGAGAATTTTGTGCTTTTGTTCTGTCTTGATTCATACGAAAATGGTAATACTCTAATCCTTAAAAAATTCAACTGTATCGTGGGAATGATATATCTAGTAAGCAATTAGCTAACAAACTCCACTTAGAATTTAATATAAAATAATTTAATCCTTTCCAAACTAAATAAAATGAATTTTTGTTCTTTTTATTTAATGACTTTTTCTATAGGTATAGTTGATTTGAAGTTTAAGTATTTTAGGCTGCTGATGTACTCCCATCGTGATTTACTGTATAGAAGTTTTATCCGGATCGTAACCGACATCGGCCTTTTTATAAGGGCTATTTTGGTTTATGTTATTCCTATCAATATTTTAAAATTATTAGAAATTCAGTGCTTTAATATTAAGTAGATTCTGCAATATATTCGGGGGGTATAGCTCAAATACCATTTCCCACCTTAAAAAAGTTTATATTTTCTTTTAATCAACACTCTAATGTAGCGTGAATTAGATTATTAAATTAATTAGGATAAAGTTAGTAAGAGGAAATATTACTAATAACTCTTTATAAGAATTATATACATATACTGGATATGGCAGCAACTTAGCTTTTTATATTCTTTCCTTACTCTCTAAAGAAATGGTTTTATGCGAAGCTATAAAAGGATTTATTTCTCCTCCCGTTAAAACTCTAACATAACTTAGATTCTTTAGGTTTGTAATAGAGCGTACTTGTGATTCTAGCCTAAAAGGATTAAACCAAGATTTTTAGTTTTCTCTGTATGTACATAACCCGTCGGAGATTAACCTTGTTTCACTAATTATAGTAAGGAACTAACATTCGTTATATAGAAAGTTTCTTCTATTTAGGTTAAGTCTTTAATATCTTACATATTTGTAAATTCAAAAGAGAGAAAAAATTTATGTTTATCTGTATTTCAGTAAACTTTTTACTTATAGGCAAATTAGAGTTTTGTCGACTAGTTTTAAAAGGAAATTTAAGATAAGTTTTTCATTCTCTTATTAGCCTAATGTATAGAGCTTCCTCATTATACTGTTTTATTTAATTATTTAATTAAAAATCATACACCCTGATTTATCTTTTTCCCGTTTTGTTTTTATATTTAAAAACTCTTCCTTTTCGGCAAAATTACTATCAAAATTTAGATAGGTTTAAAACTGATGTAAGGCGGCAAGCTCTCTTTTTTGTCGTCAGGAGGTTAGACTTTTGGTACATTAATTTGCTGTAACTGGATAATTTACATTTATTTTATTTTCATGGACTTATACTTCATTTCTAGTAAATATATTACATTTTATTAATGGATTACGTGTAGGGTCTCTATAGAGGACCTACCTAAGAAAATTCATCCTGTACGGTTTCTCTATTTCTCAAAATTAATATTGTCACTTTTATTCGTTAAGGATATTTGTATGCATGTTAAGATTTTCCAGCATATAGTAACTTTAAAAGGGACTAAGTGGATTAGTAACCCTCCGATTGTAACATCAAAGACGAAGTAAATGAAAATATAACTGTTGAAGGTGCATTTTTATATGACCAACCGTAGCACGTAGCTTTACCAAGAAAAAATTTTTATCCCTTAGGAACGCAATAATTATTTGCAGCTGTAATATAAGTCTAGTCCAAAGGACAGTATCATAAGCTTAATAAAATGAGATGCTACCTAACATCAGAGGTAGCTTATCAGCGACAAAAGGAACCCATGAAAAGCCTAAGTTTACATAAATGTTTTTTAACACCATGTGCTTCATGAATAAAGTTTTATTCCTGGAATGGTTAACCCTAATCCCTCTGTAACTTCTGTACCCTAAAAGGTGAAAAAGACCTGCTACGGTTGTTTAGCGGAGTTGATCCTGGAACCTAGACACCTAAATTAATGTTTATTCATTACCTCAGTGATAAAAGGCTTAGAGTGAAAAAGTCAAAGGGATCGCTAAATACCCTATTAAGGTTTAAGGAGCTTATCAATTTAATGCTTTTGCTTGTATATTTTTCCTGTGTTTTTTATTTAAATAGTTTAGTCTATGTGTGCAGGTGCCTTGTATATTTTTTTTTAGCCAGATAACGGGTTAAGGCTTTGGCCTATCAAAAAATAAAGGGAAATCCCCCTACCTAAGCTCATGCGTGCTTATAGTTCTCCCGATCCTCAAGATAAGCGCTTGCACCCTTCTGATTATGCGAAAATTGAATAACTAAGAAGCTCGGAGCATGAACTTTTTATTGCTGTGACACAGAAGATAATCGGAGTGCGGGCAGTTATCACGCTGGATGCCTTCTTATTTTTGTGGCCCGTTGTGGTATGGGTTTTTACTGCTGTCTAATAAAGCAGGTAAATAAAATCAGGAACAGCAGCTGGAGCATCAAGAAAAGTTCTTATTTTTTTTTCTATTTCTGTATTTAATTTCTAAGCGTACGTTGTCTATTGACCTGATCCTTTAAGTTGGCATACTTTATAATTTTTTTCTTACCTTTTAGCCTTGTTAAATGCCGTTTACCTGTTAATCTTCTATATTGACTTTTCTAACTTTAATAAAGATTTACAATATTTTCAACCCAAAACATTGTACTTAATGAGTAACCTTTTAACGAGCTATGTGGTGTTAAAATTTCGGAGCTTTCAATATAGACGCAATGTAACCTGAGCTAATGTTGAGTATATCAACCCCGGTTTTTTAATGATAATGTTAGTTCTATAGGTAAATTTATCGTTTTGTTCTTTATTAGCAATACTCCTAATTCCTGACGCTTATCCCATATTTTCATCTCTTGGGCTTTACAAACATAATCATAGTAACAACCAAGGGCTTTAGACTGAATCCCGAGCTAATAAAAATTAGTCTCAAGATAATCATTTTTTTTAAGGTGGGTAAAATTCTAACTATGTCCAAATATTTACTTTAATATTAAGCGAATAGTTTGATTATACTAGATTCAGTTACAAAATTCTACCACTTTATAAAAGATAATATAAAAAACCAAACTTGTTATTCTTACACACTATATTTTATATCCTTTTATTCTTCAATTTTTATCTTATACCCCCATCCCACTTTGTTTTCATAATAGTAATGTGCTAAATTGTTATTTCTAGATTGTTTGAATATAACTTGAAAATTCCTTTACCACCATAATCAACGCTTTCCTTTCCATTAATCCTGCTAGGAATAAACCAATTCCCTTACTCTTTAAGTGTCGCGTTCTAAATTATTTAGATAAATGATCAGAAATTCAAAGTAAAATTAGTAATATTAATCATAGTATTTTTTGTTATTGCCCCCCTACCTATTTGCCGAAATAGCAAGTTTACTTGCCTGTTCCTTGAAAAATAAATAGAAATTATTCCTAAGCGGAAAGACGAGTGACTATTTCTACAGAATTTCCAGCACCTTAGCAAATTTTTTACCGTCAAACACCTTAAAGTGTATCAATCCAGTTCCTACAGTATACCCATGTTGGGACTCACGAATAAATTCTTAATATTCCTTATAGAAACATCATTGCGGTAAAACCATACTATGATAACCAAAATATAGGTTTTACCCTAGACTAGCTGATATGTTGTACTAATTATAGCGAACCCTTGGTATAATAAAATTTTAAACCCGCAGGGAATGACCGAAGAATCGCAATACTTCGTCAATTTAACTCCTATGTTTATTGCCATGTGGGTGTGTATGTCGCCCTACCAATAAACAGGCCTCATGCATTAGCTAATGAATTATTCAATGTACGTTGGCGCAAGCATTTGCAGCCACCCCACCGGGAAGACCGTCTGAGCCGGATCACTTAAATAAACGACGGTCTTTTAAACGATAAATTTTGAATCGGTTATTACACCAGTTGTTTGACTAACATTTGTACTAACTTTTTCTCTTTAGAGTACAAGATGTAGTAATTAAATATTACTAAATCTTAAGGACTATTAGAGCTGTAGCTATATTTTTTGTCTTGTAAGGCACGCTTCCGTACCCCACACAAAAACATTAGCGGCAGCCCTCTATATTTTAATGTTAAGCTCTTATACAATTTACAACTTGCGACTCATATATTCTAAGCTTGCACCTAAACTCTGACTTTTGTTTCCCTATTTATTAATCGATAATCTAATTTAATAAAGTAGACTTCTTTCCCCTATTATTAATGTAATTTTTGTTTAAGAGTTATTAGCTGCAAGGTGGAACGATTGGAAAAACCATCCAGCGCTGCCTCATATTTAGTTATAATTTAGAAATTATTAGATTTAGATTCGATCAAATTTCACTAACCAATATCAATATTATGTAGTAAACAAATCCTATATAGAAACCTGATATCACTACAAGAATAAAAGAAATTAACTTATACAATGTCAAAAAATTATTGGATTTACTAGACAAGTATAGCTTTTAATAATAAAGGATGAAGAAACATTCCACCAAATATCTTTTTAATATATGTTAATTTTCAAACCATTTTTCATGATCAATTTTCGCTCACGATGAACCTTAATATAGCTCAAATTTCATTATATAATTACCAAATATTTAATTTCAGTAATATAGTCTAATAACTCATCCTGTCATCTATTATCTGCTGAAGGTCTTGAATTGAAAGAGCACTACTAGGTTCCATTATTTCCATCATTTAGTATTGTTATTATTCAGACACTAATTAGAATCAGGAATGGATTTATCCTTTTTTTCTATTAAGACTATTGAATTAGTTATCAATCGCTGGGTAACTGTAGATTCCTCGCCGCTAAGCCTCCATGCTCCAAATTAAACCTAAAGTTTAATAGAAGGGAGTAACGAAGTATTTTTACAATTTTAGTTGTTGCTTTTTAACCTTAACTCCTACAGTTCCAGGCTAAACTAATATTTAGTTAGTACATTTGAAAACAGAGTTCAGGCAAATTACATTATATGGATGTGAATTATTACACTATTATTAAGACTAACCTCTCCCTAATTTATTACAGTTTCTCTTTCATCCGAGAACATAGCAGGTTATATGGATTACAATAAAAAATAAA
>JACYFI010000643.1:0-15715 GCA_020975735.1 Ophiocordyceps xuefengensis
ACACCTAAGGTTCAATTATTTAACCCCATATTAGCAAATATTCTTTCTTCGATAAACTCGACGTTTTTAATCGGTGAAGGCTAAAAAGAAAGTTGCGCTGGGGAATCAAGAACTATTAACCCCCAATCGTATAAAATCGATTGACCCGTAAAAAGGGAAAGACCCAAAACACGAGGGGAGAAATTAAATTACATAAAAAGTTTTAGGGACTAATCCCGTTTAAGCTAGATATCACCTAAATTAAGAAGAAGGGAATACCATTAGGATAGGCAGATGACTGAATTAAGGTGGTTAGAGGATCAAAAGAAGACTGTGTAAATCTATGTCAAACCATTGAGGGTTTCTTGAAGGACCGAGTTAGGGGTTAGAGCTTTCCCGAGCTAAACCGAAATAAACAAGCTACCAAAAGAAACGCCTGAATTTCCTTTCGGTTAAGCCAAAGAAGAAGTATTCATGCGAGACTTGCTCTTAGAAGAAAATATGTTTATTCGAGGCAAGAATATAAAAAAAATGAGATTTCTAGGCCCGATGAGACAAGGCACAAAAAAAGTTGATAAGCAATGGTTTTTAAAACAGGTAGACCATTACCAAGAAATGTTTATCTGGAATGCAAGAACTTAAGATGCCAAAATTCTACTATGACAATTAGATCTGATAGACGTATATACAATACTATTCGTTTGCAGATAATTTAAACACTATTCAGCAAAAGTACACTTCTATCTGAAGAATCTTGTGCAAGACTTCAGCAAGGCCAAATTCAAAAGCGGAACTGAAGCTAAAATATTTGCACTTAGGTAAAAATCTTAAAAGGGGCAAGATGAGCAGTGGGTTCGTAAAAACTAGTACTAGGAATAAACACTGCGTCTTTCAATATAAATAATCCGGGATGATATTATATTTGAAAATTCAATGCCATAGTATAACCAAAGCTTTCTTGGAAGGTATTACTGTGTTCAATGTCGGACTCCGACTAGCTAGAAGTGGAGATGCTCACGTTCGTATATGATGACCTTAATCCTAAGCAACAGACGAAAGGTGATAAAAAGATATGCTCGAAAGAACGTAAGCAAATACCATGTATGTGAGAGTGCCACACGAAAACATCAAGTCATAAAACATTTTACAAGAATAAAAAAAAAAATCTAAGGCAACTGGAAAAGCCCGGATGACTGGGAAACCATCGCGTCCGTTTGGGGAAGGGGGGAGGTGGATTCGGTAATAGAGTTACTTTTCCCAGTTCATTTTATTAGGGAAGTTTAATTTATATGCACAATTCCAGAAGTACTAGTCAAGATAATTTTATATATATACACCGCTAGTATATGAATTAAGCCTATTACAGGATTTAGATATATAACCTTACTATATAAAATAATTCTTGTAGATATATTATACCTTTATGGATTTTTATGTAAGTAAGTGCAGGCACGCATTTCATTTTGATCTACTAAAAAAGGACCTGCTGAAATCCTTATCAACAAACGTTTGGTGAATTGTCAAATATAAATCCCGGGAAACCCCCTAAATGTTTCTGACAAAGCAATTATTGGAAAATAATGAGAGGGCTGAACTAAATTACTCAGGTATTAGTAAAACGCTAGAGATGAGTAAAAACCAATGGGCAATCGCCGGAGATCTAAGTAGTTATACATTGCGTACCAGAGAGGTATTATTGAAAACGACAAACGGAGGTAAAATGGTTATTGATTGGGTATTAAATTTACCGCGTTTAAGATATACTCTACGGAGCTATTCGAAAGAAGTTAATTCAAGTTTAAAAATCCTTCTAACCCCAAATTATTTCAAAGACAAATTTTATCATGTGTCATAACTTGAGACAATAGCCAAACTCCTTTGACCCCCTAATTTTTATATCAGGATTCTCTTGATGCAGAAGAATGCTTTCTTGGCTTTTAATTCGTAAATCACAAAAAACCTAGTAAGGTTTGACAATCGAGGGTGTAATTTCCAAATTAAACCCATCTAGAAGACCTAGGATCTCTTTTAAAACTTATTAAAGCTTATTTGTGGAGCAGGAACAGAATAGGTAAAGAACGAAATGGTTGTTTGATTTTACCAATAGGTTCTAGATTTCAAAATATTACATAGGTAATACCCTCATTTTGATAATATCCTCTAAAAACTATGCAGAAATATTTCTGATTATTTATTATTTAAAAAAGTAGTCGTTTATTGCATGCAACGAGGGGAACATGCTAAGAGCTTGAGGTTTGCAAACATATAATTTAATATTAATGCTTCTTTAAATAAAGGATTAACTACCTTTCTCTTAGAGGCGGTTCCTGATACCGTGTTGCTTAGCAAAGCCCATTATTTACCACCTAGTTACACATTAAGACCCTCAATGGTAGCGGAGTTCTCAAGTGTGATGTCTTGTTTTAAAATTTAAGTAATCTAGAGAATCTAATTTACCATTAAACGAGGGAAGTCGTGTAGGTTTACTTTTGTTGTTACATCAACATATTTAGAGATGATATACCTTATTGAACAAGTTTATAAGATTTCTTTGGGAATGTGTCAAACTTGTTGCGTATACAAGATTATACTGAGATTTAGATGTCAATCATTCAAAAACACATTATGAAAAGATTATACCCCTATTTTTCAGATAAAATACCCTTGTTCTTGGGTGTAAATCCTAAGTATTTGAGATTGAGCTAAAGTAGCTAAAAAATGGGTACAAACAAGCAAACACAATTTAATAACCAGGTTTCGATCGCAATTCGTCAAAATTAAGAACAGGGTAATGAATAAAGGTAGTATCTAAGAATAAACTATTTCTTGGAGCGAGTAATATGATTATTAATTAAAAGTTTTATTTCTTTAATTTTGTGAGATAAATTAGCCGAACAATGGACGTTTTTATGATTGCTATTACTACTATAGATTACACATTTGTAGCCTTTAAGGCTTAAAATTTCTATAATTTTATCTTTATTGTTGGCAATTAGTTTATTATACAGGGTCAGGGTCTCATAGATGAATGAGTTAAACGTTTCATAGTTATTAAGAGTTCTTTATATTCTCCTTTGAATAAGAGGAACAGATAGTAGGTTGTAACTCAATTTAGAATAAAATAGGATTAATTGCTATAGTAACAATAACTCATTGTAGGTTTTATTAATTTTAGCTTTTAGGTATATAATCTAAGAATGAGTCAAACTCAAGCATTTAATAATTTATTTAACACAATATACAATTAGAAATTTAAATGCATTTTCATACCAGTAGCAATAAGTTTCTCTTATATTATTTGTCTATATAGGTGAAATAATCGAAACTTGAAAGAATTAAGGGTATAAACTAATTCTCCCAATACAAATTAGTAAATTCAATTAAAAGGTTATTTTTATATATTAATCCCTGTTTTAGCTTTTAAGTTTAGCTATACTTATTTTTTCATTTGTGGTGTACCATCTTTTACATAAGGTTCTTTCGGTTATACAAAGTGTTATATGTGCAAGGCTATAGAGTAAATGGTGTTTAATATTCTTAATCTTTAAACGGTATCTAACTAGGTTATAGGAGGTGGTTACTATTACAGGAGAGTAAAAAAGAATGTTTCTCCCAGTCCTTACCGGACTATAAATTGAAATATTTTATTAGAAAATTTAGTATTAAAAAGGTCTGTACAATAAGAGGGTAATTCTAGCTCGGCTATATGAAACAAACAATGTCTTGACTGGCCACGGTCACGCACAAAAATTTAAGTTTTAAAATGATAAAATATTTACTATTATCAACGTCTATATCTTATTGTATACCTGTTAAACTTTTACAAATCCTTTGTTATTTTTTATTTATTAATAAAGATTTGTGCTTAAGCCATGCGGTTACCAATATTGGTAAAATTTCCTTTTTAATGGTTTAAGATGAGTAGTTGCTTTATTTTTATTGTTGTCGTATATCTTAAAGCAATCATTTTTTTAGCTCTTAAATTTTTATATTAGCACAGCTAAACCCTTAACCCACAGAGTAAATAACTCTATATCAGTGTGGATTTCATAGGTTTTTTAGGTCAAAATAGGAACTCAATATTGGTGTAAAAATTTCTATTATTTTTGCTTAGTAATCTCTTTCTTTATGAATGCTAGAACATTCTGGAATTTTACCTTTTAGTCTAGGGGACTATGAAAATGGGATATACGTTATAATTATGAGTTCTTATAATTTTGATAGGTATTATTACTGCGAGGATTTGTATTTGAATTAGGAAAAATGCATTAAAATAGATGTAGCAATCTTGGTTAAATGTGTTTATAAAATCAATGTAAAATTTGTAAATATCTTTACGAGAATAAGTAAACTAAAGATGTCGCTTCTTCACACAAACTAAATTAGCATGCCACAAGGCCAGCATTATTTTCTTACGCCATCTAAGAAAAAATATGGCTAAAACTCAAGTTGATAGGCCTGAGGAAGGCATACTTCGTCCCACCAAGTCCGGCCGTTCATAATAGAAAAATAAAGGACTTTTTTAGGGGCAAAGTTAGGTATAGAGCCTTCATGTTAGATGAAGATTATATAAAAAAGCGATCCGTGTCACATCTTCAACAAATAATATGGTGCAGGTTGGTGCAAAGTGGGTGTATTAGGAGCAGGAGATAGGAATAGGGAGTAGTTATTGGGCGGTTATAATATAGTGTACAAGAAACCCTTCATTAAAAAACCAATTATTCTCTAACTGAATATTTAGGTTTTTGCTTCTCAAAGCGCTGCCGTTATTCGCTTAACTGATGTTATTATTAATACTATACGTTAGCTTAATTTTTTTGGTATAAGAAAACGTTTATAGACTGAATGTGTATAAGGCGGACGGTAGTATGTTTATAAGCTAAAAAACAAATTCTATTTAAATATTGAGAAAATCTATAGGTTTTTAACCAAAAACTCTGAAAAAATTTATTAAATACATTTTTTATACTTAGCCCGCCCCTAGCCGCTTGGGGATTATGTATTTCCAAATTAGCGTACATCCCCACCAAATGGAAGTTTGTTGAGTTTACATGAAACATCAGGTTTTATATTAGTTGTTCAATACATATTTAGTGGTAGATGCATACCTTATTTTTAATAATAAAGCCTTCGAGGATGCACCTATATCACACAAGATTTAAACCAGGTAGAAAAGTAGCCCTTATTTTGACAAGTGTATGTAAGAAATTTGTGACACAATGTTTAAATTATGCAGTTTTAAATAGTATTTATAGGTCTTCGTCAGTTAATAACCCTGTTAAAAAAGAACCCAAGCCCGTAAAAGGGTAATTCAGGATGCTTTATTGACGCACGAAAGGATAATCTTGAGAAGAAGAATTAAAATATAAAATCAGGATTATATGTTAACTAATAAAATTTAAACAAATGATATTTTATGTAGGTCAGTTCTAAAGGACCTTATAAAAGATTTCAAAATATGTTTTTAACCTTAGTTATTAAAAACTACGAGATTAGTTTAATAAATATTCAAGAGCATTACATTAAATAATGGGATTTCTAATTTTTCTTGTTTACAATATAGATACTGTGCAAATTCTGATTTCCTATTTTCTAGAGAAAGACCAAGATTTCTTGATAAATTAAATCCTGACATAATCATACAAAAAGTAGCTGGAAGTTCCCCCTTATCCCATAAAACTCCGAACCAACACAAAGCGAATGATTAGTAAGTCTTTTAAAAAGGGAATATATGTTAAAACGTGAAAAATCAGCTTATGTCGGGGTCGTACTGAAGCCTCAGAGAACTAAAATATTAATGAGGTTTAAAGAAAGTACAAAAGATTAATACCTTTTATTTGGAAAACGTCCATAAATGAAGATCAGCTATTGTGTTAATGGAGACAAAAAGCTTTAGGTGAATTTCATTCTGAAGAAATAAGTTAAAGAATAGGCATAAGAAGCAATCCGATTACATATATCGAAAAAGTGTTCATCTGAAAGGAATTTAAATTGTAGTAGTTTTGTTTGCAGCCTGAGCTTAGAGCTGGGTCAAAAATTTTAGATATAAAGTGGAAGCGTACTATTATAAGATATAAAAACTCAAGGGAATTCTTCAAAGAGAAATATTGATAATTTTCAGGTCAATAATCTAGCATTCAAATAACTATGAATTAAAATATATTCACAACGATATGCTGGAAAACTTCTAAAGCACTTTAAGACTTAATAGTGAAATCCGCGGTTAAAATGGATGTAAACACTTGGACACATTTCAGCATGGAAATATAAATTTCCCCTAAGAGATTACACGTGGAAAAAACCTAATTAAAGGTTAAATATATGGCCAATATGAGAAACTACATTGAATTTATGACTTTAATCGAGTTAATTAATGAAACGTAAACACCTGCAGTTAAATAATACTCTTATACGCCTTTCCATTCTTTTTAAAATATTATTTAATGGTTGAAATCAAGATCCCACTCGAATGACAGTTTTGCAGAAGGTCACCATAGATATTGAATTTAACCAGTATCTCGTGGATTTATAGTTCTAAGAAGAATGTGTAAGAATTTTGATTCAATATTATAGTACCAGAATCTGATTTAAACAAGGGAGGATTAAAGATGTTAGAAAGTAGATAAACAGAGTATAGTACTGAGTTAAACACATATTAGATTTGTTATAAACATCAGGGGCTGGCATAACATTTACTTTTGCTTGCCCTTCATTGCGGTATACATATGTGGGATGCGATGTACCTTGGGTAGACTTAAATCAAAATCTTCAGTTTTTTTAATAGAGAAGGAGTAAATTTTGTGGTCAGTGTGTCGAAATATGTGGAAATTACTACAGTTTCTATTGCGTAGTAGTCTTATAGAAATCTGGTAAATATAGACAATTTTGGGTTCATTGGACTAACAAATGTAACTTAATATAATGTCATTTACGTAATTTTTTGCGGCTTGGGTATTATATTTTTTTTCGTAACCCGGTTGGGCGGGGGGGGGGTTCTAGGGTCAGAAGTCTCACAGCCAAGCCCTAGTGCAAGCTCTTTACTAAAGGGGGTTATTAGGTCTTAAGTAAACAGGATGCATACAGGACATAAGGATTGTAGTTTCAAAATCAACAATGCCCCTAGGTCATTAACTGACTAAAATATATATATAGGTGATTCCGTATACACATAAAGAATAATTTTACTATAATATAAATTAAAAAAACATGACGTTAATCCTTTTAGACTTGTTTTATATAGAACTGTAGGATTCGGTATTTAATAGAAACAGAATAATTAATGTATATTTCTAAGAATAGTGCTATTATCTATAACATTTTCCCTAAAATATTGGTAGTTCTATTAAACCTTGACGATATTATAGGACAGAAACGTTATGCCACTACAAGTATAGTAAGTTGCCGGAGCATATATCTGGCTATTGGCTTAGCAATTCCAGTTAGCTTTATAGACTAAAGATGGAGCCTATTGCTTAAGAATATATAATTGTTATATTAATTATAATTGTGTTACCATTAACTAAGGGTGTATAGTTTTCCGGCTTTTTGAGTAGAAAAGTTCTGAGTGTGTCAACGTGTCCTTTATTAAGTTTCTTATGTATAATTCAACGACAATTAAGGGTACTATTATTGTTTTTTGAGTGGATTTAAATAATAATCAATATTCTATATACTTTTTTATGATGATTACATACTGAATCAAATATTACACTATGGTTGAAAGTTTCAAGATTTGATAGTTTAAAGTATCTATGTTAATAACCTGTGATTATGAAAAGGTTCTTTAGATCAGTTCTATTCTATAGGGTAATATGAGCCATGTTCCTGAGGAACACCCAGGGGAAAAGGTGTATTGGGATAAAACGGATCCAACTCCAGGGGGATATCCGTAAAGCTTAAGGTACCAAGATATAGATTTGAAAAAACTATTAGTGGCTAAAGTAATTACTCAGGCACGGTAGACAAGCCCTTAAGATGTATGATAACGACAATGGCAATCGTGGATCTTAAGTCAACAAATTACCTAAACCAGTATTGCCTGTAAAGCAGCGAAGAGTACGACAGGCAGTTGATCGATTAAGCCTAAATTAGTTTTGATTTAAGGTGTACTCTAACGGGGTTTTCGGTAAGAAGAAACAGAGGATTTTAAATTCGGTTTCAATCAGCAACAACGGTGAACTCCTATGTCAAAGTCCCATCTAAAACAATTTCGATTTAAAAAAAATTTCCGACTATATTCTACAGTTGTAAACCCTAAGGTCGACCTGTGTTTAATAGACGGTGAGGGTTCATTTAGTATAAATTAGTAGCAAGAAATAAAACATGGTAAATACGGTGACGTGTTCAAATTGAAAATTCCAAATTGGTACTACATAGCAAAGATCTTACTTATTATATCTATACAAACAAAACTATAGGTGGTGGTCGGTTCTATACTAATATGGCTCTAAACCGAGAGGACTTAGTTAACTATCTAATTAGATTCAATTGAAGGATTTAATTAAACTTATTATTTATTTGGAAGAGATATCCGTTTATTACTCAAAAAAGCCGACGATTATATTATTGTTTAAGACAACGGTAAAAAATTTTAATATAAAAGCCATCTTACTGTTTCGAGAGGTTTAATCAAAATCGTAAATAATTGAACAAGCATTCCAATGAATTTAATGTTCATTGACGACAGCATAAATCAGAGTTTCCAGGGTCATCACTACCGTTGAAGACCTTGTAATAAATTCTGGATAAATGTAATTTTAGACCAGATGAAAGTTTCAAGGCTTTGTTAGTGCAGAAGGAAACGTTTGATTGTTCGTATGCCATCAATCTCCAACAGATAAATTTAGATATCGAGTACAATTGGAAATTTAGAATAATTTCAACATAGTAGAGAATTCTATAAGAATTAATATGAGAACAATAGCTCGAATATTTAGGATCAGAAATATATACAAATAAGGAGTTAAATCTGCAATTTAGTTTCTACCAATGTTGGACTTGGCGTGATTATACCAATATAATAGTTCCCCATTTTTAAATAAAAACCCTTATTATGGGATAAAACCTTTATGATTATTCTTGATTGATGTAAAATCCACAATTTGAATGATTAATCCGTGCTTCATCTTTTGGTTGAGGTATAAATTTCAATTAGAAAGAATAAATCTGTATGAATATAGGTAGGAAAAGTTTTTAAGAATAAATATCCATGTTATTTCAACACCCCTATAAATAATGGGAGGATAAATTGATTTAAAGCAATAATCAAATATCCTTAGCTATTTTAAGCTTGTTTACCTTACTCGAGATATACTTAAGTAACTGAAATAATTACCCTGTTGATGTTTTGTGGGTGAGAAGGTGTGGGGAGTGTGTTCTACTCTTTAACTTAGTCTGTTGGATTTACTAGAATTGCCAAGACTAAATTCTATTTTCTTTGCGCATTTTAACTAAATAGAGTTGGAGATTGTTTTTACACGAATAGGTATGCTTGGTACATTAATGATCTGTTAGGTAAGTATAATCAATAGATGTATTAATTCCAATAGCTCACTTACAACAAACGAAAAATGTTATGAAACTATAAATAGGGCTAGTTTATTGAATCGAGCTATGGCTACAAGTCCAGGTAGGTCCTCCTATTTATTACCAGGGGATGGAAGTAACCTACGCCATGTTTCCGCGTATACCACCGCACATGTTTACGGCGGTGTATATTTAAATTAATTCGTTCATCTCATCTTTAATTGAATACGTAATACTGTATTACTTTATAGCCTTATAGATTAGGAGCAATAACTACTGTGTTTTAGGCCTCTCTTGTAGGATATTTCACCAAATAATAAAAAAAAATAATCTGCTTATTCGACTATGTACTTCAATTCAGGATATGGAGCGTTCATTAGCTATAGGTTTATCTTCCTTATAGTATTGGGCTATTTCGCCACCTTAAATAAATCACGCTTTTTCTAAAAGGATTGTTATTCTGGGTGGAAGGTGACTGTAAATACACGCTGTTGTTGATAATCAACGACTTAGAAGCAGATAAGTGATTAATGTGATTCTTACTTTTAACTTATTACCAGTTATATAATTTGCTCGCTTATTTCTAGTGGCTTTTTCGGTTTATGACAGGAATTCTATATAAGATTAATAGAATTGTTATGGTAATATTGCTTCTAGTAGTATAAACGTGTATTTTATCGCAGTAATTAGGTGGTAGTTTACCTTAACTATATTCAGGTTAAAGTTACTATATTTTTAACTTTTTTAGCTACTCCTAATCGGACCCGTAAATTATTTATTAAAATGGCACATGGAAGGCCACATATTCTTAGTTTACCTTCATAGTTATCTTAGCTGCTAAGGTTCAAATATTTTGGTTCCTTACTCAAGAACTATATTTATTGTATTAGGGTCTCTGATTCCTTTATAGGATTTAATAGCATAATTTATCACCCCCCTATGCTATGCAAAAATAGAACACAGAGGTTAGCTTGTACCCTCTTTATATTAAAAAAGTTAGCCCTTAATATCACAGTAATTATTTTTCAGCTTAACTATTGTATATCCTTGATATATATACCTCAGTGCTATATCATCAAAATTTCAAATTATCTAGTTTAGGCTACTATATTTTTGGTTTTTTCAACCCAACGGTCTTGCTATAGAAATTTATCTATATAAATTTATAGTAAATCAGTTTTAGATTAGGAGTCGAACAACTAAGTTATAGTAAGGTAGAATAGCTCATGAGTAGGGTCCTTATGGTATTGGGGAGAGTGTCAAACACAAAATTAACAGTTAAAATCATCGTTTTTACCTATTTAAGTAAAAGAGTCGGTAACGAAATTTAGCTCTTTATTACTTATAAGTATATTGGTTTTTACGTATCTAATATTACTTCGCACCGACATTGTTTGATATTAGTTTAATTTCAGTTTATAAGTATCTTTGCGGTGTATCAGTTCTAATAGCTAATCATTAAATTTTATAGTTTTTATCTAAAGGACGGGGAATGTGTTAGGTCTATCCCGGTGGTACTCAAACGCCAAAAAACATCTAAGTCCGGCTAGGTAGTTACGAATTTATATTGAAACAAACACCTTGCGTTTATTGTATAACCTTCATACAATGGTGGTTCTTTATTAAGAACCCTATCTCACCACACCTTTTTTATCGGTTAAGGACCGCCACATTCTAGCATAATAGTTGAATCCAGGGAACAAGGAGGCTTATTGAATAAGGAAAAAAAAGAGAAGTCTAAATAAAGACGCTAACTTGGTATTCTGTAACGTTCCGGGGTGCGAGTAGTCCAGAAAACTTGGTAAAGAGGATAGAATGGTGTTTATTACCTTCCTTTAGAAATGCTGCCGATCAGAAGAGTAGCATAAGCTGAACCGCAAAAGAAAGTTATCAATAGAATCGGGATCGCAACTTAATACTATTCTTGCAGGGGGGTCTGAGGCCGAATTCCTTAAGCCTGACCATCTGCACCCTGTCCGATTCCACCTAAGGCTGGACATCAGCACCCGTCCTAATGGCTCCAACCCTCATGAGTACAACTAGGCCCCGAATGACTGGGAAGCTTCTGGTTCGCTAACAAGTTCCAGATAATGATTCTTGTAGAAAGACAAGATAGGATGATTTGCGATTCTGGCTGCATCAAAAAGAACTCGGATATGAAGGATGTAAAAAGACAAAAGGTAAAGAGTAGAAACAGCAGAAAAGGTTTACAGATACTGTTAATTGAAGATGTAAAAGACAAAGGTAAAGGGAGTAGAAAAAGGGAAAAAAATGAATTCAAATGTACTACTTAGCTGAAGAAGATAAAGGTAGGAAGGAGTCCAAAAGAAACTAAAAAGTGATTCAGATTAGATAATGAATTAATGTATAAATAAATTCAAGAACACTGTAGCCTTGAGGTAAAAAAGGTTCATGTATTAGATTATGTACTTGAAAAGAAAAACCAGTGGTGAATGCCTTGATATAATTCGAGGTTAGCCGGTGGGTTGGGAGTATAATACCTATTATCTATCCCGGAACAACGTTATTCAATTTTTGTACATTAAATTAAAAGTTAGGTTATGGGCTTTGGCACAGCGTTAAATAGGCTGGCATGCACAGGCTTTATTGTTTAAATGCAAGAAATAAATTTAGGCAAAATTGCAGTAAACTATATTTATATAAGTTATATAATTATTGAAATGCATAAAGTATATTATTAGTTTGCGTTTAAGAGAAGCAAATATTATTTTTCATACAGTTAAATACCCGCCTAAAAATTATATAAAAAATAACCGAATCCGGTAGGCTACAAGTGTGGCAGGCCTCCGTCAGGCAATTAAGCCAGCACTATAGATATGATTGATTAGACTTAGTGTGTTACTACCTTTACTTAACAATAAAGTCATACGTTAGGTTGTTGTTATGTATAAGTAGATCTTATTAATAATTTTATTTAATTTTGAAAAATACACGTATGAGATTATTAAAAAAGTTCATCCTTTTCCTAAAATTGAGTTAAACGGCTATATAATCGATTCATTCGCAACCAACCAATATAAATTAGTCTATGAAAATTTTGGTTCATACTAGGGCTTTGTCTGGGTATTAACCAAATTAATTACAGGTTTATAACTTACTATGCATTATAACCCTAGTATAGGCTGATACGCATCACATTCTGTTGGAGCATATTAGCTTGACGGCTTAAAGGGTTGGTTATTCGTTATTTTAACAGCCGTATACAGGCATCAGCATTCCTTTTTCTTAGTGTGACTTGCACATAGGTAGAGGTTTTTCTGTACGCATCATATAGAGGCTCTAGAATCGATTAGGCTTCGAGTAATAGGAGCATGAGTCCTTATCCTTATGATACGGTACGGGTTTTCTTGCGTTACCTTTAAACAGCCCAAATGAATATATAATTTTATTATAGCCAAAATAATTTAAAACCATCACAAAAAGATTTTATCTGTATCATTATACATCCTAAATGAAAAAAAAGACCATTTTAAAGATTAAATAATAAACCTTGTATTATTTATTTAATATTATTTGAAGATCTGTTCCGTAAAATATAATAGCTAAAGAAACTTAAAAGGATTAGTGGTATTTAGGTGATTTTAATAAAACAAAACGTGAAGTTATTATAATAGATCTGCACTACAGCAGAGTAAAAATTTCTAGGGTTTACTAAAATCATTTAATTCTATTTTAAGTGGGTGGTAAAAAGTCCTGAAAAATTCAGTTAATTAAATATGTATAACAATAACTTTGTATCATTGCTTTAGAGGTTATTTCCTGAAATTTGTTAATCAAGACAAAAATAAGAAATTTATTCACAAACTTCGAAGCTTTTATATAAAGTCTCTTTTACCTATTATAAATATTAACGAGCTATGATCTAGTTTTGGTTATAAATCATCAGAAGTAGACTCAATAAAAATGAAAGTAAAATTAGTGAAACGACGTAGAAAACAAATAGGGAGATCTTAAAAACGAGTGTAAAAACCCTTTGTTAATAAAACAATGAGTCTCATGCAGAGCAATCAGCTTTCCTTTGAATAGAAAGATGTTAATTATACGAAGAACAGGGGGAATTTAAATAGAAAAAAAATTCTAAATCAATATATTGTAAACAAATTTAATAGAAATGTGTTATGGTCGAATTTAATAGTTATTGAAACAGCAGAAGCCTTTAAGTGCGTTCCAACTAATAAATTATAAAAGAACCGTCAAAAAGTTCTGTAAATTATCTTAAAAGGACGGTAAATTGTTGATTATTATAAAAAAATTAATTATTAGTTAAGGATCTGTGAGGTATAAAGGTTTTAATTGTAATTATGGAAAAAAATAAAAAACTTAAGGCCGATGACCGACAGGGTCATTGAAGAAACTAATAATTTCTTTGTGCAATACTTAGGAAAAACGATTAAAAATGACTAATTTAGTTACAAGTATCGGTCGGTTCTCCATAGAATCGCGACAACGGCTGGGTCACTAGTACGTAGCTGATACGCCTGCCTTACTGCACGTCGGAACTTTTTATCTATGATTTTGAGATAAAATGTATATCCCGAACCGAAAGAAATTTAGCTTTAATATAAAAAGTAAGTTTGTATGCCTTTTACCCTACGGTCATAATTTGAGCCTATGAGGATACCACAGTTATCCTTAACTTAAATAAAGTGCTATTACTTTGAATAGGAAAGACGTAGTTGAGTCAAACGATATTACAGTTCAGTTAATTTCGCGCTTTATAAGTTTGATAATTTTAATATATCCATTTTTATGGCCTCATAGGCGTGTACATAAAAACCGCGTATTAAAAGAATATAAGCATTGATAAAAAAAGATTATATAACCTTCCTCGTCTTTGTTATAGCTTTTTTGGTAGGGCTTAAATAAGCATGAGATGAGTTATAAAACAAATAACCTTAAGGACAACCTAAAGGAAGTTATAACAGAAATAAAATTTGACTTTTCTTTACACTTAGTTATAATTTCTACTTTAGAGTTATAGTCATTCTGTTTTAAATTTTAGGTAGTATAAAATATAAATAAGGGAATTTGAAAAGCCCAACATGTAACCTTAGTAATAAATAGCACTGAATTACAAGGAAAGTTATTTAATTTCCCTACTATTCATAATGCATATATGTCTTTTAACCGAAACTAGAGTAAATCAATTTTAAATGTAGGCTATGCAATTATAAAAATAATATTAAACCATATACGAATTCCATCAAAAAATAATATTAAAGATGTTTTTGAAACTTTCTTATATTTGCAATATGATTTACCACATTGTTCCACATTTCCTTCAATAAATTGAAAATAGGATTTACATGCTCGGAAGGTTCATTTTAGCTTAAAAGTTATATAATGATGGCTGTTTTCAATTAGAACAAAAAAGAATGGTCAGGTCAAAATTTATTGAAAGCAATTTAAATTAGTATTTAAAAATACTAATAGAAAAATGAGAAACTTACTCAAAACTACAGTCAATTTTAGTGTTTAGTTGAAGTCTGATATAACGGACCTGTTATAAATTTCTTTTCTTTTAATGGTTTACATCCTTTTGATAAGGGGTTAAAATACATTCATACACTAAAAATGATTAATAATCCCTCAAGATAGAATCCGCTTTATACACAAAATTAAGAATTCCCTAAACTTTAATACGCGGCTCCCTTAAAAAATTATTTTTTTTAGAGGCAACAGGGGGAAATTTTACAAGGACCATTTTAAATAAATAGAACCTCCCCTTAATTAAAGTTTTATTATAAGCGGTAACTTATATGGGGTACTTATATCCCAAGCTAGTCCAGGTAAAATAGATTTAACAGAACCGTGTCAACGACTTAATAGTGAGGGTATGTTACCTCATACAGCTTAACACGCATAGACCCCCTAAATTGAAGTGCCGTGCGCTGTGAAGCCCAAGGGGTGAAGCGGTTGTTTCCTACCACTAAAGGCGCGCTTAAAAAAAATTTCAAGGACATAGTTAATATATATCGAAATAGATATAAATATAAAATAAAAAATTATTACCCCAATTTATAATGTCATTCTTGAGGAGGTTTCTCTGTTAAATAAAACGCAACGCTTTTTAAACAGATTCTTCAGCTCACACTTTTGTAATTACCTTTGATTAGCAGGGATTAGATACTAATGCAGTTTAATGGCTGTGGCACGATTTCCGGCTGAGCTAGATATCCCTTTAGGGGTA
>JACYFI010000644.1:0-11088 GCA_020975735.1 Ophiocordyceps xuefengensis
AAAAGAAGTCTAACCTTTGGTGTACTATCCTTGTCAGTTTGGCGTTATTTTTGGAATATGTCTTATTTACTAGCTAGCTAGCTTGCAGATAAAGTATAAATATGAAAATAAAGGAGTCAGGCTTCGCTACTCCAAAGAGAGAAATATGATTAAGGAAAAATCTACACAAGCTCTCTTTTATTCAGTAATCCCTACATGGGGGTTCTCGCCAGAAGGCCTATTATTAATCCCTTAACCGCGGCTAGTTCAGACTTGTAAACTGACAATCCACAGGCAATCGGGGGAATTCTGTAGTCTATACCATTAACTCTATAGCGTTTAAATAATGAATTTTATTTGTTAATTTTGTTCCGGTATTGTTGATTCCTAGTAGGCGAGCCTTTCTTCTAACCCATACGGAGCAAGCGTAAGGGATCCAGGGGCGAGGCGCATATTTAAACATCCTAATTAATTAATTATACGAGATCAAACAATATGTTGATAGTATTAGAGTGAAGAGTGATCTGTTTAAATTCGAAGCTAATTTTATTTATCTATGTTAAAATAGATTTAGATTTTTCTGTGGGTTTTGCATTCAATCCTGAACGAAGTGGGTTATAGATAAAGGAGGGGATTTTCCAGAAGGAAGAGCCACCACATGAAGGCTCCCACCACTATAGGCTTTCAGATTAAAAGATTTGTTTAGGTATTGCCAAATTTTATAGCTTGCGTAGCATCCACCTAGAAGGACAAGCTAATCGTTACCTAGCTCCACTTTAGTTTAGCCATTGCGCCCGCAAAGGGGGGGATAAAGGAGGTAATGCGATTAGCATTATGCATAGTTTACCTACCAACCAACAACAACTAAAATTAATTGACCCTTCTTAATACAATATAAATATCTTAAATATTTATACTAAAAGGTCTATTGGTTAATATATTTGGGGACAGTAGGTTTGTTGGATTATATTTAATCATGGCTAAGGACGAATAATAAATGAGCCTAATGGTTTAAGCAAGACTCTTTATAAGAAAATAATTTTAATATGAAACAATTATTGGGATTTATCAAGTATTACTGACGCCGCTAATGAAAAAGGTCTCCATTCTATACATCCCCAATTAATAATCTTGTTTCGAATTACTCATTATTATAGCTGTTTTTACCTTTACTATTGGATATTTTTTTATCTTCGGAGGTTTATTTTCACAACAACAATCAAGAATCAGAATACTTCTTTCGCTTTTTACTCCCCTTTATTCTCCCCGCGGCATTGATTAATCCGATTCTGTGAGGCTGGCAAAGCTCACCTTAGATTCTATTTGAGGATCAGATTTACTCTATGAATTTTGAATTTAGCCTGTATCTTCGTGATTTGATGTGGTACATAGGATTGCTAGGATCAAGTTGCGATATTCTGATAAAAAGGATTATTCCTGAAGGACGATGCTGATTGCACTTCTAGATCTTTTATAAATTATCCCGCCTCTAAAAGTTGGGACTCACCCGTCCTTGTTCATAATAATCACTCGGGAAGTATTGAAACCAGAAAAATGGTATCCGTTCGCTGTCTAGCTGGTTAGATTCTACTCACTAAGTGAATACTCGAACGACCAGTCGAACCGATATCTATTTCATCTGCGAATTCTTGGGACTGTAATCACGAACTAAAGCGATCCCTATCTGACGAATGAAGCAGGAATCTGATCAACTCTGGGGTCTTTTCTCCATGTTAGTGTAATGTATCGGGTGCGGATCATTAGGCATTTCTTCTTTGGCCGCCTAGAATGAAGAATATGCATCCATTGGTGTTCTCCCTTCAGGCATAGGTATTAGAATGCGGTCCATTAATTTTCCTCCTTAGTTGGCGCGGAATACTCCCAAGATTAAGTTACAGTATGAGTGAATTCTGTACCACTAGGGCCTATCCAACATAAAAATGATGCAGTAAAGTACTAAATAATTCTTCATTTATTAATTTGTAATTTATCATTCATTTCATTCTTAGTGACTTTTTGTGCAATGTTTAATTGTAATGTTATTTATGGTTTAGGACCCGCTCAGCTTTAATACATCGAGAACATTTAAAGCATAGTAATACCTAGACAACAAAGTGGTTCAATGTAAAAAGAATAACTCGATTCATAACCTTAATGTGGTGGAATCTGTAAAGGATAGGCTAATTATTGCTCCTAGCCTACAGCTTATGAAATTTACCTATTTGATAACCGTGAACCATGGCAACCCTGTACCCAAAGAAAAACAAGTATCTAAAAAATAACCAATCACTATAGTAAAGGATAAAAACTATATTCTATTGCCTTGACCAAAATGAGTGTTACATCGGTCTGGTTTTATACATTTTTCAGTAATTCTACATCTAATTGCTCAGGGCATCATATTTTTTTATGTCGACAAGATAAATTTTGACTTATTTTGCACCATCAAAGTTTTCAAAAGATATAAATTACGGAATAGATCCCAATTATTAAGCATTTGGTTGGTACACAACAAAACCTTTTTATCTATATATGGAAGCGTGAAACCTTCTTTTATTTTAGAAATCATTCGTAATCGTAATAATAGGATTTAGGACTCAATATAATTTTTAATTAATATAAAAGAGCTTGTCCTGGTGTAACGAACCAAAATTAATATTAATTGCTATCATTGAAAATAAAATTTTAAGAGTTCCATGGAATCTACTAAGTTAATAATCCCTAAAAATATAATAATATCTAGTTATTTTATATATACTTCTTAGAATAAAAGCCTTTCATGTTTTTACTTTTTTTTTGGTTTTATTGTCTTGAAAATTTAGGAAAAGTAAAGTCTACCTTAATAGCAAATTAATCTTCTCGTTAACCTTTCTATTCATACCTGCTTTTGAGGAATTTTATTCTTTTTAATAGCTTCGGTTGTTATTGATCTAACAGCTATAATCTCTGATACTTTTAATAAAATCTAAATACTCTCTAAACTTATACCCCTTGGAAAAAGAGATATTTTGGAAGAAACGGGGCATTATTTTTTATCCTTTTAATATCATTACCTTTAATATCCACGATAAATTTACTTCATCTCGGTCTAATGTAAAAAGCTTCCGTATCTTTCCACACCCAAGTAAGCCCATTAAGTATGTTGTGTAATAAACACTGCATTATCTGCAGTGGTGAGTTAATAGAGAAAGCTAATTAACATTAATAAAGCCTAGCTGATAGTTTTTATTAATGTAAAATGATCTTACAATAAAATAACCCTCTCCATCTACAAACCACGCAAATCAGTTTTAGATCTTTAAATATCAATGTCGGTATATTAATCACTAAGCGTGGTAACCATTTCAAAAATTAGGAAAAAGAACTTTTTAATTTATCAACACATTCTGTTCCAGACCCCATTACTATTTTATAGACTCTAGCAATACCTTCGAATTCAGACGTGCCTACCTTTTAAAAGTCAAAATTTATAGCTTGTAAAATAAGAGATAAATCTGCTTCTTTTTGAGTCGCATAAAGCGGGTAATTATACACATTGAGGTATGATTTTTTAGCCAAAATCCTTGGCGGATTGGAACTATAGCTTGCCATATTTTATTATCTACAATAACTCAATTACATCTAGACCCTTATCCCCAAAAAGAAGTTGAATTTTTCCTTAGTAATAAGATATCTTTTTATAGTAACTCTATTTAAATTCAGGTGTACATTATAAACCGGGAGGTGTAAGAAACTACTTTTGAGACTCTTTTCAAAGAACTATAACTCCCCTTTACACCATCTGTAAAACCTGGTTAGCTCAAAAAGAGGGTAAGATGAAATCTTTTGATTTTACGTAACTATAAAACCTTTTTAACAGTTTTTTAAGCCCGGCAAGCTAAATATGGTAACGGCTTTGGGATTTTCAGGTTACAAGGCCAGGTTTTATATGAATATTTCAAATGCTTTAAAGTGTATAAAACTACTTAATAGTTATTATAAAACAATTATTCTATAACACTTAAAACAAAAAAAAAGCTAAACTCGATATAAGAAAAGACAAGTGAAATCTAAGGCTTAATAAACTACTGTGCAAAAAGTACCATTCTAAGGCTCTTTCTTAATCACCGTTTAATATAAAGAGTTGGTGGGGGAACGGTTAATTCGTTGCTCCCTACTAGATAACTATATTATCCTGTTAATTTATATAAAGGTTGATTTCCGAAAGGGATACAATGGGTTCTATAACCCAAAGGAGTCATTGAGCTGCTTAATTCTACTGTTGGGTATTAAAGCAGCTCACCTTTATTGGTTTTATTTAGGAAATCCTTTATTTAAATACTAATTATATTCTATTCATTCTAACCTTTTATTTTTTTAATTCCCTAACCCCTTCCCTCTTGTTAAATGGGTCTCTTTTTTTCAATAAGTAAAGCCGCTTGCTTTAAAATTCTCTCGTAATTTCATTTAATTTATATACCATGTAATTTTAAATTTTTCAAATAATAGGGTATAATTTTTATTACGAACCTCGTAAAAATATTTCAAAACCCTATTAACTCCCCCACAATCCTATTAGATATATATCTACCAACAACTTATGCAAGGATTAAACTTTCTAAAAGTTTTCTCCTTATCGTGTTTAGTTAAAATAATAATCGTAATCATACTGGTTTCTCCTAATTTTTGATCCGCGGGTGAATTTTTCTTATGCTATAAAAAATAACACCCTTCCTGCGTCTGTAAAACCAGTAGATTCCCAGTTTAATCAGTAAAAATTCTACCTTTTATTGGGCGTAGCACTGCTTGGTTTTAAAGCTGGCTTAGGGAAAAAACCTAAGCCTTTAACGGATCAGATAAATTTTTTCCACCTTATTATAAGTAGCATTATAGGATATAACCTTTTATTTTAACCTATTATATGTACCATTGTTGACCTTGTTTTCATCAAATTAAAACTTCCATTAAATAAGTAAATAGTTGGATATAGGGCTTACGAGTTAAATAAGGGATTAGTTTATAAAAGATTTAATTATTAAATATAACATCTTCTGAGAACCCAGACTACCTAAATTGCACAGATCCGGGCCCCCTAATTTTTTTATTTTACCCTTTTAAACAACCAAAAAAAACAATTTTGAAATTTGTTCTAAAAGGCTCATATCCCTTTATATGAAGACCTATCTGAAAAATAAGCTTTTGCACTCTATAGCCTACCCTAGGATGTAAGAATGTGAGTAAAAACAAACCTATAAAAAAAGCATTCCCTTTCCCATCATGCTAAACCTCCCCAGAATACAATAAGGATTTAATTTGAATTGACTAATAATGCGTTACTTAGAAGTTGAATGTTTTTGGGAGTATGTCATTAATAATAGCGAATATTTTTTTATTCTGACATTTTTTTGCGCGAAGCCCTTTCGGTAAAGATAAGTTATTAAATCTCTTATAACGAATTTTACAAAATCCAAAGGCTCCCTGGCACCTGGCCACGCTTCAAAATTTAGTTACTATTGAGGAACCGGGTCTGGCTCGTTCCTTTCTTTTACAGATTAATGACGTATCTGTTTAGATGCCGCGATAGCCCTTCCTTGGGACTGGCCCAAGGAATCTTTATTGAATATAGACTAATACACTCAATTATTTTAGATGGAGACCACACAAAATTCCGTTTTGATAATAGTCTTAGGTTATTCAACCTTTAAATGGTTTTCCCCCGGAAGTTTGGTACCATCCACAGGGGCTTTTCCTTATGTAAAGATAAGTCAAAAAAATAGCAAGGGAAAAGTAAATTGCTTTCAGATTACTATAAAATAATTATCAACTCCCCTAAAAATTCATTATCCTTTTTGTACAGCGAGAGGGTGGTTACTTAATACCGTATTAAGATAAAAACCACGGAATCTAGAAATATTGTTGGTTGATTTAGTGGCTAGTACGGTACATTAACAAAAAAAATATCTTGCTGCGCCAAGAGCAGAGCTTCCTGATTTATCTGGCTGTAATCACAGAAAAATTATTTATTCTGTTTCATTACTAAATATTTTTAAAGGTGGGTCTCAATTCTACCTTCGACCGGTTTATTGAAGATTATTGATAGAACCGTTACTTTCAAGTATCTCTTCCTGGAGTATACGTTTACCTATAATATTTTATATCCTTTATATAAACATAAGATAATTAAGATAGTTCATTGGTCATAAAAGAAAATTTAGTTAAATATGTAGGAATAATGTGTGATTTCTGTCAGATGGGGCAATAGATTCCAACTTTTTGGTGCTCTTGAAAATAGGGGTTAATTTTCGACCTTTATAATTAAATCTGAACCTTGAATAAAATTCCTGCAATTGTGTCATGAACTTAGATCTTTTTAATTATTTATTTAATATGTGGCTAGTGGTTGGTTAGTGAACATTACATGCGAGCCCTTGCTAAAACGATAGCTAGGAATATTATTAATAGAACAATACACATTGGTATCCTTCCGTCGAGATCATCTTCTTGGTCACACAGTCCATTGTGAATAGGAAAAAAAGTGTCCGTCCAGTGACAAGCAATCCCCGCTAGTCGTGCATTAGAGTCTAAACTATTGGTATCTAATGGGAGGCGTAAGCTTTGTTTAATAAACAGGCATTAGCACTCGCATTGTTACAATTTGCTAAAAGACTTTTTAATGTAATGCTATAATTTCGGGGTACAAAAATTTACGCTGTGAATAAAAGCATTAATAAGTTTAATATCCTTTCCTGGCATTAATTATACATATATCTACAACCCAATTCTCTTTTCTTCATACTAAATACTGAATTAAAGAACCTTGTTGGAATTTTTTTCATACCTGGGTTTTCATTTAAGAGCCATAGCCTCGCTTGGGTCACAAAATAACTATTTTAAGTGATCACTTTTAGTTATAAATGATTCCATCAACCTTTCTATTTAAGCCGAGCAAGAAGATTACCAATACTGGTTATTTAGCCAGTTCAAAATTTTGTATATTTTTTAGGTTGTTAAATTAAAGTTCCTCTAATTTAAAGAGTATTTTAGTATTAAATTTAAATGGATATAACGTTGCTAGTTTTTCATATGGGTACCTCTAAGGGATATCGTTAACGGAATAAATATAAATATTACTCTAATTTTTTGGACTATATTTTTAAATTAAATAGATTTGAATTAACTTATTTAACGTTACCCATAGGTCTCTGATAGGAGCCCTGAGAATATTTGTTACTACAGTGCTCTTCCATTTCCTGCTGAGTCCCCTTAAGGGATTTTCAGAATTAGGTAAAATTTGAAGACAAGGCACGCAAGATATTATACCCCTTTTGAGATTATTAATACTCTAATCAGTAATGTCATAGAATGCAAATTACTTGTAACGTAAAGCTTATAGAAACAATACATACCTATTTATATAAAAAATGCATAGATAATGCCCAGACATTATTAGTTAAAGCAATATAAAAATATGCTAGTCATAGAATGGGGCCGCCAAAGGAGGAAAGGGTGAAATAAATGAAAAGCGATGCTCTTTGAAAAATTACTCGCGGTACACAATTATGTCCTATATAACAAATATGAAGAATCAACCCAGTTTTTTTGGTCGTGAATTCATCTTGTTTAAAATGCCTCTCAAATGAATCGGAACATTCTATAAAACGTCTAGTTAACGTTAAACGCGCTTACCCGTTAAGCTCATAGAAGCTTGTATTGCTCAATTCAATGGCTATCTTTAAACTTTTACCCGGTGTACGCTTGCATAAGGACAAATACAAGAAGGCTAGGTTGCGGTTGTGCTTATGCTTTTATTTTTCTACTGCTCTTGGCAGGTCTCGCTATAAAATATTTAATCTTTCATCTTTATAGCAAGCTACGGGCTTCTGTAACAACGACCACCTGAAAAGGGAAGGCACCTGCTAAGTCACACAAGGAGTTATAAGCAGAGGCATAGGCTTGGATATGCTAAGTTCACTATTATATTTAAGTATAAATAAGGGGTGTTTCACCCAGGATAGCTAACAAGGATAGGTAATGCCTCAGCTTATGCGCTTCGCATAAACAAAATTGATAAGCTGCGCATATTTAAACATCATTTGGGGCGTAACTCCCTTAACCTTCAGTTAAATAAATAATAAAGGGTTACAAAAATTTACAAATAGTGTATAACAATCCTAGTAGGCAATTACTTATTTATTTTTTTGTAGAAGCAAGGGCGTTCTTACTTGCGTAAGAAGAAAAAATAGCGAGAGCAAGATAAAACTACAGTTTGGTTACTCGGTTGAACCCCTGAGTGTTAAGTATTTCTAATTTTGTGCTTTTTGGCCTGTCTGGTTGCGTGGTAACATTTACATTCATAATGCCACTTCGTCTAAACATGCGCTTGCTAATATTTTTTATTCTTTTGTTTTTAAGAAAAGGCCATTATCCCTAGCTTGGCTCTCCTAAAGGCAACTATAAAGAAAAACTATACTAAACTAGGAAAGCTTAGCAAATAAATAAGCCTATCCACTTCTAATCTGAATTATAATTTCTGTATTATTATCATTCTTTAGATTGAAGGCGGTGAAAAAGGTGACCGGACAGACTCTAGAATCTAAAAATACCATTTACAAAGGGTTTACCTTACCTCTATAGCAACTTTTCCTGTTGTTAAAAATTAATCCTTGCTGCGAAAGCGCAAAACGCAAAGCCAGTACATCTTTTATTTATTATAAGCTTATTAGCCTGCTATGATTGAAACCAACAGGTTATGGCATCAGCCGTCAACGCATAAAAAAAATTTATCTGAAGCATGCTAATCTCCTACAAAAAGGCTCATTTGTATTACCTTAGCTATAACAATAGTCAAAACCTATTCAAAAGTTTCATTCTATTTTATTGTCGAGTTTGTTCTTTATTCCCTTATTCCCCCCCTCCCCAAACGACCAGCCTTGAGATGTGAAGATGAAAAGGCGAATCTTTTCCATATGTACGCTTGGTCCTTCAAAAGGCTAATAAAATAGAGCTGTTGACGCCAAAGCTATCACTAAAGAGGCTGATTTTTAATATATATCTATTGAAATTATCCGGTTCCTTCTCATCGAAGGGCCTGAGCTGCTTGAAATATTTTTAGACCGTTGACGCCTCCATAAGTATAATTAAGTATTAAAACACAAGGATAACAGAATAGGGGTCATAAAGGAAAGCTCTAGAAAACCTTGATTGGAACTTTTAAGGTAATTATTCTGGGACCAACCGTCACCTCGTTCCAATTATTTGATTATTTATTCGAATTTAGTCGGAGATAGACCGAATATCTACTTGTATCGTGAAAGGATAACCCTTTACCAGTTAAGTTACAAATCTAAGTTAAATCATTATAGCCTCAAGTGAGAAGTAAGGAGGATCGGACTCTTAAAAGGTCATAGCTATCGTGTTAGAGCTCACCCCTGTTCTTACCGATTAAGGACCCTCCTTTATAAAGAAAAATATTTAAATCATAGTTAATGTTAAGATAATCCCGTGCCAACTTCCAACCTACTAGAACGTTATTTCACTTAAAACTTAATTTAGAACCGGCATACGGAGATTCCCAATAATAGGACAGCTTTGGTGCCAGTTCAAGTACCTATTCTACACCAAAGAAACCATATTTCTTTTTACTAATTACTTAAAGAAGCCAAACTTATTGCCTATAAGTCACTTTTCACAGCATGTTGACGGTGGTAAGTACCAAATCCAGGGTCATTCTACGTCGGTGACATGGGTTCACGATTACCAGTCAATTACTTTATTCATGTGTCGACATTTTCAGCATAACATCCCTTAAAAATTTATCCTATTTTTTTTGAGCATTAGCTTGAAATTTTCACAATTTTTGAATTCTCCTTCGCTACATGGCTTATCAAATTTATCATGAACTATATTAATTATTTATTTCAGCACCCTACTGCATAATATCTTAACGATTCATTCCACCTTTTTACATTTTAATTCTTCTCAAGCCTTGAAAGAAGGATAATGACTTAACTTAACTATATCAGCTTGCTTTTCTCAATACTTAAGATAAAATCTTGTAATTTTTCACCTCCTACCTCTTGAATTATTTTAAAAAATGGTATAATATATGCTATAATATAGAGTATTTTCTTCAAAAATACACATATTTAGTACCCATCCTTCGCTAATATATCACACCGAAATGAGGCAAATAATACCACTCCATTAAAGGCGTTCACATTCCCCCCTATTATTTTTAAAGTTAATCTGGAATATTATTTGGTCAACTCCAAATCCTTGATTTTTTGGACGACAACGAAGACTTTATCTAATTTCTTAAGACCACTAAAACAAACGCTTCAACCCGAATTAAACCCCAGAATTCATGTGGAGTCTGGTATGAATAGCCTGACACTAAGGGTGCTAGATACTTCAAATCTAATAATTCGGGATTAGGCTCTCCTTTAATTATCAAATAAAACCTTTTATTCATTAGAAGCCTTAATTGATCCAATTTATGCAGTCCTTCCTAGATTTTTCTTTAATGTTTCTTTATTCTGATACAAAAAACAATGGCTTTCTACATAAAAAGGTAGCTCCGCATTTTTCTTACTCATTAAGTATAGTGATGACGAATGTGGGTATAGACTAATGTTCGATATTTGATCATAGAATTTGTTATAACATATTGAAGCTGATCTTCCCAGCTTTAGCTATAGTACCCTACCTTTTAAAATATCTTTTGAGCATACACCTTTAAAGGTACTAATCACTTCTAGGTGTAAACAATACCTAATGCTAAGCTTCACAATTATGTAGAACTATCTAGATTTTCTTTTCTCAAAAATAAATGGAAAAAGATCCCTCTGCATCAAAAAACCGCTGATATAAAACCAGGGGTGGTTTAGGGTTTAAGTTATATTTCTTAAACTAGATCTAGCGCAATCGTGAGAATAATAAACCGTTGCTGATACTAAATTTACTAGGGATAATTTTAGAAAGGGCTTTGTTTGATAATTTCTTTCAAAACCCATTTAGAGGTACACCTTTTAATATAAATTAGTAGTTTTAACTTACCGTCTACACCTCGTTTCGCTCTTTTAAATTACAAGTTGTTTATGGCTTCGGGACCCATTTTAAGGCCTGTAATTG
>JACYFI010000712.1:0-10876 GCA_020975735.1 Ophiocordyceps xuefengensis
CCATTAGGTAGGCTAAGGATGAAACAGCTAGCAATTACAATAGTTACCTCTTATTCCTATCATCACCTAAAAGATAAATCCAGCCCCATAATGGGTATAACAGCGTAAACACTATAAAGGCGAAATTTAAATGTATTACTTGGATCTAAAAAAATAAAATTAAATTTAGCTTGTGTAGGTGCAAAACATACGTCTTTTTAAATTAATTTAAACCATCTGCGGAATGCCTGTAATAAACCGTAATACAGAAGTCCTCCTTTTTTACTCCATTTTATGTTAGAGCACTACCTACCTCGCGCGTCTTAACCAGGAAAGTTCTAGACTTTTCTCCCTAATATAGTGTATATAATGAATAACAACCTATCCAATTCTAACAGGTATAAATTTACTCCCCTTTACTTTTTCAAGAAGAGGTCTAACCTTCATAATCTTAAGGCATCAACAAGGGTGATTAAGCGAAGACTACGCCTCTTAACACCCCATCCCAATTAGTCGATGAACCTGCATACCTAAACTAGGCACTTGGCCTGCGGATTGCTATTCCTTTCGTGCCATCTATTTTGGATATTTACTTTACCTCGAGTCATTTCCCTGAGCATGTATTAGTTACCTGAACATTTAGTTAATAAATAGCTTTCTAAGGGGTCCTCCGCAATTTGAGATGTTTAGCTAAAAGGTTCACCTTTGCCCTAGGGCGAATAAAAGATCTTACACCCTAGCTTAAAACTTTTTAGTGCGTGCTGAAAAAATCTAATCCTTTATACTCTTCCTTTATAGGGGCAAAATGTCGTGCGCCCTAATATTTTACTAATTGTTTCTAGTCTTATTTTATAATTCTTTTAGGTGCTTCTATAAATAAGCATAAATAGGCGTTAATTATTAGTTAGTAATTATTAATTTAATAATTAACTTTTTTCATATACAAACCATTATTAATAAATCTTGGCTTGTGGCTTCACCCCGGGCATTATTTAAATAATTGTTTCTTTTTCTTGCGCAGCCAAGCTAGCCGTTGTGGTTTACATTCCCATTTGGCATAATATTAAACTATTTTCAACTTTTGATGTTAAGCTTAGCTCAATAATGCGAGTTATTTAATTAGACAGTAATCTGACATTAAAAATAAGTTAGCCACTTTTGGGTATTGTCTACTAATTAAATTGGATACCTGTAAGTAACTAAAGTTGAAGCATTATGAAATTCACTACCCTACAATTTTTAAATTTTGTCTTTAATGAATATCATTTCCCTTTAATTTTTTCTATTGCTAAAGTTCAATTCATAACTAATATCTAAAATCCCTTAATACTCCCTTTTAATTCATTTTTATCTACAAGGTATAGTTATAATTCTGTGTATATTTTATAAGGGATTAGCTATTGGCTAACCTCTAGTTCTGTTAATTTGTTTACTATAAGTACATCTCTTATATTCTTTTATATATTCATACCTTATTTAGTAATTAGGACGATCTAGTCAACCCTAGCATCGCTTATAGTTTCTAAAAGTATTTAAGATTCTATCTTATTAGTTTAAAACTAAGTAATTTTATATGGCAGTTCGCAAGCCTCCTTGTATTTAAATAAGCATTTAAAAGTTCTCTAGCTACACCTAAGTAATTAGATTAACCTTCAATTAATATTACAATTGGTCATACAACATAAGTTACTTTAGTTTCCATTAACATATTGCGGAGAATAAAATATTAAATACCTTTAGAGGGCACTAAAACAAAAATTTGATTCTTAGTTTTAAAGTTTAGATTTTATATAAATATATTAAAGTTTGAATATAATTAGATACTTTTTAAATATAGTATTAATAAGGGTAAGTATTTTTGGCTGCATAACTAAGAAATTTTATCTTTCTTTCTGCATATTTGATGCAAAATTTCTAAAATCACAGAAAAATTCGGATTTATCTCACCGATAGTTTTGTAACTTTTTTTTTTAAAAAATAATCTAAAACGCATGAAATCTTTCGTTCCAAATTAACATTAAGAGGCTTAAACTCGAGGTCCCCTGACGCGAAGGGCCTAGGAAAATCTTTACGCTCAACCAAAATTTCTGGCCTCTGATCACGCACAAAAAATATTTGGATTTATTTTTAAAGTAAACAATATTATATACCATTTTTACCTCCCCCCGTTTAAGACCTCTAAAATTGATTAAATGACCATTTAAATTAAAACAATGTTTTACTTACCTTTATTACAATTACTTAAAAGGATAGCGTTGGCGCAAAAGGGGTGCCTTTTTATAAGCTTAAATAGCTTTGATCTATAACTAGAGCTATGATAAAATAGTAAAAAAAAGTCTATTATTTAACCTACAGCATTAGCGACCTTAACTTTCTTTTTGCATACTAGCATAGTTTTTCTTTTTCAGCTACAGTTACATATGCTACTACAAAGTAGACTGCACATTATCACTAAATTTCTCAATAATGAAAGTAATAGTTGAAGGTAAATTCATTTTTGTGTTGGTTGGAGCAACGTAATTTTTTTATATAAAAGTTAATAATACAAATCGCAAAATTAAAAAAATAAATATAGGAGGGCGTACTTCCTGTTGTGACGGGCCCACCCACAATAAAAGAATATAGCTCTTGCAATTTCTACTAGCCGATCAATAGTAAGGCACTAAAAAAAACAGTATTAAAAAGTACATGTGTAGCTCTAATAATCTATACTTAGGGTTGGACCCATATTAACTTAGTAATTTAGAGGCAGGTTGGCATGAGTTCTGGTGTGAATAAGGGTATGGCTGCATCCCCGCCAAAATAGCCAATAATATTTAAAAAATTAAAGACTATTTATTATTTAGTAGCGCAGGCCTTGCTTTCGCAATACAATAATAACTAGGGATACGCAAGCTAGCCGCTATAGCCAAAGCAGTATCCTAGCTTTCTACTCTAGCACAAGGTCGCTATCCTCATCCAGGAATCGACTGAAAGAATCGTAATATTTTAGAGAGTATTATAATCTGCATTAGCTTATACTAGACTAAAAAAATTCTTTATCAACAACAATATGTTAACTGCTATTCCCTTATCAGAGCAGATTATAAAAGTTTCAGACTTTAAAGATCAAAGCTTGCTAACTTGGTCGTTTTTTTTGTTCATAGAACAGGACATATACAAGCTAAGACAATATTTATTTTGACTTTGAAAGGTAAACTTACAAATTACGTGAGGTCTAAAGTGTGCTTGTAATCCTCATTCGAAAAAACTACTGTAACACTCGCTTTAATTAGCTTTTGTATAGATCTTGTATAAACCCTGGTGTTAATCAAGGATATCTACTGCAACTTTAACGCTTCTATAATTTCTTTGTAAGCATGTAATAAGAAATAATCAACGCGGCCACTACACTACAAAGACGACTCCTACACTTACTAATTAATTCATCTGAAAAATGCATCAGAGTATGTCATCTTATTCTTCTAGGCGTACCTGTAGCGTTTTTATATCTTATTTCTAAAATAACTCGATCTGTGCAAGTTCACTGGCAGCGAATATGAAAAGGTAGGTACCCTTTCTTTTTTACAATGTTAGAATAAAAAGTATTTCTCTTGTTATAGGTTAATCTTACTATATATTTTAATAATTATAATGCGTCTAAATGTAAATCTTTTTAACAATAGATACTACACTCTCTTAGCATCTTTATAAACTGCCTAATCACTATTTAAACATAGAACCCCTTTTTCTTAATTAAGCTAAATTTATCAGACTTAGTGTTTAGCTGGTACATAGGAATTAGTTCAAACCTTTTCTATCCTTTACTTTCATATGTTGCAATAACAATTCCTTAGTTTTTTCCTTATTAAACTGGAGTTAAAATGGCTAGTTTACTAGTTTTATTTTCTCCTAAATAAGCAAGGGGAGCTTGGCGCGAGAAAATTATTTTTATTCTTGCTACGGCGCTGGCTTTATTTCATAGCATAAAAAATCGAAAATAAAAGTACTAGTCTTATCTTAGTATTTACAGAAAATAGGTTTACTTTTCGGTATCAGTATAAAGTCTTTTAGACTCTGTTTGATTGTTAAATCCCCCCATACTAGATCCTATGCGCAGGTTTAAATTTATAGAAGGTTTATATAATTAATTATATTCGTTTGTTATTTACAGATAATACTGGCTCTCTATTATGTGAACTCTTATTTACCTGAACCGATAATAAAATAATGAGCTTGCTGCTAACAAAGAAAATGATAGCTTGCGCCTCCATCTTCAAATAGAATTAGATATATAACTATTAATGAGGTAAAAAAAAGTAAACGTTTAAGTGGGCTATTTAAGTAAATTCCAATGACCCTTACCTACGTTTACGGTACGCTATTTATTTAGTTAAAGATAATACCCACCCCTTAGTTCTGATATCGAGGCTCTCGCCCATATTTAGTTTGCTCTATAAAAGATTAGTAAATAGAGATGGTTTTAAGATAACTAAATCCAATTTGTACTGATATAATAATTGGGTTTAAGGTTTAAAGTAATTAAATTATTATTCCTTTACTGTTTTTTTTGGCATATTTTTCTAGCTATTGCCTACAAGGCATAAAAAAAGAAAGGCTAAAAACCAATCGTTCATATATTGGATCTGGTCCGAGTCAATAATATTTAGTTTTTTGTAGTAAATGGTGTGCAAGGGCCAGATATTTCGTTGATATTTTTTCGTGCGAAGATATCCACTCTTATTACACTCACTAAAACGGTCATATTTTATATTTATAAGCTAAATAAAGAGGGTGAAATAAAGTAACAGATGATTAAATATCACATGTTATTAGGACTATTACTTTAACTTTTAAGGTTTCCACACGTATAGTCTTGAGATCCTACTTAAAAAAATATGGGAGAGTCAGTAGCCCATATTTATTGAAGTTTCCTGGTTAATGGTCTTTTATACTGCCTAATTTAAATAGGGGGTTCCTAGCATAAATAGTGTGTTAAAAATTTCATATCACTATGAAAAAGGCCTACTGGGTGGCTCTAAAAAGTATTGAGGGAAAAAGTAAAAGATAAACCCAATAATAAAAGTCAAAATTGTGTCTTAGCTAAGATAAAGATCATAATTAGACCTAAATTTAGGATTCCAGAATAAATCACCCTGCAAACATTCAAATACGGCTCCATATCTTAAAACGTGTGGAAAATGGCTAAGTATATCTTACTGGACCGTATAAATTATATGATGTATCACAATTTAGTCTCTTTTGAGTTGCGCTTTCCAAGCTGTCAGGGTCAAACATATAAGCACCCGCTAAAGGGTGGTAAGGGATAATGGCTTGCAGGCTTCTATAATTTCCTCTACAAACTTCTGTATACCTCCCCTTGGTATGTTCATAACATGTAAGAGGATACCACACCGTAAAAAATTGTATTTGGGTTTTAAACTTTTTTTGCTTATTTTTCGTTATTAAAAATGAATTTTAATTTATAGTTCCAAGGTTTTATCTATAAATTGTTTTGTTCCTAATGTTTATCAATCTCTCTTGATCATTGATTGTATGTTTGTGTTATACCTTACACAGCCGGAATTAAAGTTATCTATTAAAACACTTGATTATATAACTATATTAGATTACATAACAAGCAATTTCCAACGGATTTAAACCTCTAGCACAAAGACATACCAACCATCCTCTATTTGAATATGAAACTTAAGGGTCTTTGCTACTAACCTTTAAAAGGAGAAAAAAATATAGTAAGGTTTATCACCTGAAGCGAATAAACATTGCAAACACTATCTTTTTAACCCAGGATGATTTAGGGAACCTTTCAGGGTAAACCCTTTTACAGGGTCGGGTTACCCTTTTTCACACTATTTCTATTCTCCCCCGTAAATACTTTAAAATAAGTTCAGCTCGCAAGCCTTAGGAGGATACCCACCATCTAAGATAATTTGTCTTTGAATAAGTACAATCTTTTACTCACGAGAGGCCGCATCGTACAACCCGAACCGCCTTGCTAAATAGATTCTTACCATAAAACTATTTTAAAGGTATTAGAGGGTACCACTATAAGGGTGCTAGCCTTATAAAAAAAAATATATTTTGTTTTTGCTGCTAGCACCGAAAGTGGCCCCCCTTCTTTTATCCTTATCACCACGCGTTTCTCCCTCTCCCTATTACTCAAGGATAACGGTAACTTACTTTATTTTTTAGGGCTTAATGCTTTTTTTTCAAAGTTTTGGATTTTTATGATTAAGATTAAATTAAAAAAGACTTTTTATTACTTCTATATAATCTTTTCAAAGATTTTAGATCATCAGGGAAAAATTTTTCTTTACCTTTTTTTTATATTATTTTGATGCTTGTTTAAATTTTTTTTCCTGATTCTTGTAAGCTTGATATTTTCAAACGATATTTTATCTAATTGATTCTTTTTAATAGTTAAATCTTCTTCTTTCTATAATTATATTTTGTGTTTTCTTTCTTCCCTAAGGCTAATATATTTGGTTGGCCAGTAGGCTAGAACAATCCATCATTTAAATCTATAGTTATTGAATTTAATCAAGTTGTAATTATTAAGGCAATTTTTTTGTCTTCATTCTCTGGAAGCTTTTTTTTTTTATCTCTTTAAAATCTTGGTGTCAAAATAGGTATCTTAGTATCTTAGGTTCTTTTAGGGGGTGTAATTATTTGAAAACCCTCTTTATATTACATTCATATTTTTAAACCTTTTATTATAGTATCATCTCAACCTTTAAATGAATTAAAATCAATTTCCATTAGGTAAAAAAAAAAGCATTCACCAATTATAGTTAAATATATAAATAGCATAGCGCAATCTAATTAAAGTATTCTAAAGGAATAAATAATTTAAAACGATGAACTTTGTCTTTTGAATACCTATTTTTATAAAATCATGAGTTATTAATAATTAATCAGATATTATAGCATAGTCCAAAAAAATTTGAATAGATATATAGATAAAAGCTATTCACACTATACTTACTTATAGTTAAAAATACTACCTAAATTAAACAAACATTAAAAGGAATTTTATTTTTGTTAAAAATTTTATTACTGATTGCCCTGCGTTAGCATGGCGAGGCGGGTCTTCATAAGGGGTGCTTCGCCGAGGATATTGAAAAGCTCCGCGGCCAGCACATAATTAATTTTAATCTTAAAATGTCCTTTGGTCTCGGAGTCGAGTCGAAGCCCGTAAAATTTCTTTTTGTAATCTTTTGTCCTAGCGTGCCAGAGGTCCAGCAGGCTTTGCGCCTTACAAGAAAAATATTAGTAAGCGCATAATTTATACTAGATACTGTGAAAATCTATTATTATTAAGTGGCAAGTTTGCAAGCGAAGCCCCAAGTTAAACATTGAAGCTTTACCATATTATTAAAAAAAATAGCACGCGTCGATAAAAATATCAAACTACTGATTAAATTAATATATGGGCAAATGCCGCCTTTTATTTGGGACTATTCTTCATTTAGAGCCCAGGTAAAACCACCGGCAATGTCATTGAATAAAAGAACTCTAGTTTCATAAAGGTTTTTTCTTATGAATTCATTTTTACCCAAAAAATCTGAATAAATTTTAATATTCAATATGTTATAAATTTGAATTTATTATAATCACGAGATAGATAAAAAAATTTTTTTTATTAAACTAACTTATAAAAACTTATAATCAGACGTATAATCTAAATTTTGACATGAAAATACTCATCGAGAACATGTCCATGGCTGTATAACGATTGAAACATTTAAAGTTATATATTTGAGATTTTTACTATTTTGTTGTATATGGGTTCACAATAAGGGTATATAAATCATTAAAGGATAATTTTAGATGTGAAATTTTATGCTTAACTGTAAGGGCATTACTTCAAATTCTTAGTACAAAAATTAAAATTAAAAACTTAGAACCCTTTTTGCATCCAATTACTCCTGAAAAATAAGATGCATTTAAGCTTTAATAATTAATATCAGGTTTAATGAAATCTATGTCTTATAATACACAAGCTTTTTTCTAAAATATTTCACACTTAAATTCTAATTATACACCATTTAATTATTAACTAAACTAAATCAATATAATTTATTAGATACTATTATTGTAGAATAACAATTTATTTTAATGTTGATTATTTTACCTCTAATGTAATTGTTTTGAATACTTTAAAATTCTCTATATCTCTATTAGCAATCTTATCGGAATGAGCTTTAATACTAATTTTTTAGAAGAAGAATTTCCTAAATCAAAATTTCCTTTTCCACTATTTTCCACGCTATCAGGAATAGAAGTTATTATAGTTGTTATCTTTATTTATTTAGTATTAAAAATACCTTTTGTGGCGTGTTACACGGCGAGCTTAATTTTTCTTTGTGATGTCCAGCTTCGCTGGTTCAGTATGTAATTTTATTATTCTATATAAATTAAAAAAAATGCAAAGAAAAATATGTAAGAAAAGCGAAATTAAATGATTGACGTTAGAAGTCCTCTGAGGAATCCTTTATAGGTTTTCTCGATTGTAATTAAATCGAAGTTTTTAGTATACAATATTTGTATAATATTATTTTCCTATTAATAGAGAATTAAAAGCTTCCCCTTAGATCTAGTAAAAATACTAGGATTGTAAAAATTATATTATAATAGTAAATGATTAACTGTAATAGTAGTTCCAGCATATAGTAATTGCAAATAATGAAAATTTACCTCAGGCCCCCATTTGAGCCAACTACGCAGTAAGTCATTACAGTTGCTAAAATATTCACATACAACACTCGCTCACGCCCAGTCGGTCGGACTATCACTTATCTAAATGGAATTTAACATTAATAAACTTTCGAGTGTGTCACGGTTTTAGTCTCTACGGGATCCTACCGATAATAAATTGTGAACTTTAGTTACTTTGGTTTCCCCGGTATACCCTTAAATAGGGGGTAGGTAACATTTCTATCCACCCTGTTATCTTTTCCGCATCTAAGAAAACATTATAAGGCTCACGTTAGCAAAATTAATATAAAAAATTTACCCGAAAAACGTAGGAATTTTCACGGTGACTGACCACACGACACTTACTAAAGATTTTTTTGAATTTCTAAGACTCGAACAATTCTCCTACACAAAGGTAGTTAGTACAATGTGTGCCACTTATTTTTAGCTATGCTGCTTTTCTGTATATTCTATAAACTAAGTTAAGTACAAAGGTTACGAACTTTATTTGATACTTTCCAGAAAATATGTTTAATATAACTATATTCTAAACGTCGTAATTTTGCCTATTGAGAAAGATATTTGCTTCCCGGATCTACGAATAGAAGAACACCTCCGGCTTACTATAAAACCAGATAATCAAGGCTTTAGAAGTAAGTAGTGCCTTAAAATAAGCCATTTATAATAGCCATCTTTGCTCTTTAAAATTGTATCTCTTGGTGATAAGGATTTATCCTACTGATAAGTTTTAGTAAAGCATCTTTTTAAAATATGCAAGTTGACCAGATTATTTTTTTGATAGTAAAAGTGAGGATATATATCAAAATATGTTTATTTATTTTACCAAGTTTCTTCCTTTTTTTCATTTACAACTCAAATAACAATCAGCCTCTTTTCCAGTAATCTTAACAGTTCCACTACTACTTTTAGCAATCCCAACCAGTATATATAATTTAGATTAAAGGGATATGATAATTTAGTAACAGTCCTGTATTGGTAAGGACTGTTACGTAAAATGGTTTATCTTGAATACTACCGTCACCGATCCTTAGCCCCTGACTCAAACATTTTATATATTTGTTTAAGTTATTGTTATCAACATAAACACTTATAACTGCAATTAATTAAACGACTAGATAGTGAATTGGTCTTTATCTGCTCTTGGATCATGAACAAAAAGTATTGGGATACTTTCGATCCTAAAATTCAACTGTATCGTGGAATATATATCGTAGGAAAGCACATTAGCTAACACACCACTTATGAAAAATATAAATTAAATTTTATCTTCATCAACTAAATAAATAAAATTTTGTATTATTTCTCTTAATTGTAATGCATCTATTCGTTTTATAGTATGTTGATTTAAATTTAAGTTTATTAGCTGCGGGTTTACTCCATTAGTACTTACATAAAAGTTTATATCCGGCATGCGTAAACGAATATGCCTTTTTTTATAAGCATTTTTTGTTTATGTTATTATCCCACAATTTTTTACCCATTATTAAAATTTTCAGTCTTTTTTTATTAGGTAGATCTTTCATATTATCGGGATATAGCTCAAATACATTCACCTCTAAATAACTTATTTTCTTAATCAATCTAACTAATGTATCGTGATTAGATTTATTAATTTAATAACAGTAGTAAAGATGGCATTCACTAATAACTTCTATAAGAATTATATACATATATGGATATCAGCACCTAGCTTCTATCAATTCTGCTCTTTACTCTCTAAGGAAAGGTTATATGCTGGAGCAAAAAAGGATTTTCTCTCCTGCTTAACGTCTAACTTTAGACTTTAGTTTGTAAAGAGGGTACTTTATTTTTCTAGCTAAAAGAAGATAAACGTTTTAAGTGTTTCTTGCTGTATGTACATAAACCGTCGAGGAATCACCGTTGTTCAGTACATTACTAGTAAGGGGACTTACATTTGTAATATAGAAGTTTCGTTATTAGTTAAGTTTTTAATATCTACCCATTATTGTATTATTCCAAAGTGAGAAATTATTCTTTATCGTATTTTAAGTATGCGTTTTTTATAGGCATAATTAGAGTTTTTGTTCTCTATTTAAAAAGGGAAGTATTAATATAGTTTTTCCCATTCCTATTACGGCTAAATGTATAGACTGCACTTTCTCTATGGTATCGTGTTTTTTTTTTATTAGTTAAAAATAAATACACTCTGATTTATCTT
>JACYFI010000713.1:0-11868 GCA_020975735.1 Ophiocordyceps xuefengensis
CTATCTACGTCTGATTGTTTGCTTATTGTTTATAAAGTCCAAGTAAACCGTGGACAATCGTAGAAATTTTGGGGGTAAACTTTCCATTAAGGTTTACACTAGCGTCTAATGAAGAGACAATCTAAGCTCTAACGAGGAAAATTGAAATTTCTTAAGTAACTTCCAAGGAAAAATAAATCAAAAGAGTATTCTATTGATTAAGTGAGTAAATAAGAAGTAGCCTATAAAAGAGGAACGGTTACAAAATACCTGGTTTAAATAATGGGGAAACCATTCCCTCCAAAGGGCTTAAATCATGTACATGGGCGCTGATAAGTGGAAAAGTTACCATGAGGGGAAAGCTAAACTGAAAATAGTAAGGGTCTTATAAGCAGTTCGATAAAAGACGTACCTTTGCATATGGAGTCACCAAAGGTTAACGTAGATGCGGCCTATGCTAGTTAAACTCGGGCCGTAAATAAATGAAACAGTGTTATAGTTAGACACGTAAGCACGGTGATTTTACCATAGTCAGGATTATAAAATCCCGAAACGGGTGATTGTAGGCAATAAATCCTCGAAGAAACGTGGTAGGTGTAGTGAACGGAAACAACCTGACCTGTGGATAGCGGTAAAAGAAATAAAGATGTAAGCAAATCTTTAAAGCATCAGTATGTAGAAAATTGAAGCCTTTCCTGCAAATAAAAACCTTCAAATTTGAACGGAAAATCCCCCTTAAAGCAACTAGACCAAGCAAATATGGTAACATATTTAGTGTCGACAGGTTAACTGACTACGGGTTACAGGTAAAACATAGGATTGGCATATCCCGTAAGTATATGGGCGATCCGCAGCCCAAACACTTATAAGTGTGCTGCAAGTCGTACAATCGACGTAATGGCTTTAGTTTGTCTTTATAATATAATGGCCTAGCGTTCGTCAAGGCTAAAGCTCATTATTATAGCCTTCAAGATATCAGTCAGTACCTTAATTCGTAAAGGAGTAAGAATAATAAATCGAAATTAAGCTCAATAGGTTCTTATGTATTAGGGTTTTATAGAAGAGAGTTTAATATGTGAAAATTATAGATATAAAAAAAACTTTTGCTTAGCATTGCTTATTTTAATCTCCTCCTGACACTGATTAAGGTAACAAATGTAGCATGAGAAGAGGGTAACTTTTGGGGTTTACACATTTTAATTAGTTAGCCATAATAGGCTTTAAAAAAAGGAATAGTTATTTAAAAGATGTATACAGAATAAGATAGCCGCAAGCTCAATCATGAAAAACGATATTACACACTACGGGTTGTGACACCCTAAATCTCATATAAAAAATACGTTTATCTGGATAAAAATTCTAAATGATTAAATGAATGGGGCTCGCCTCACTTTCCCTCGGGATGCGGAAGTAAAGGCTGGTAATAATATTGGCTGGATTAATAATATAAAATCATAAACTTTACTAATCCCCCCGGAGGGGATATGGTAAGCCTAATAAATTTAAACTAATAGATTTATAAATAGATATTATAGTGTTAAGGGCATTAAACTTTACGTAAAACACTCTCCACGCCGCAGCTTCGCTCTTTTAAAATATGGATAAGTAACCTTATCTTTATTTGATACTTAGATCTAATACTGATAAAGAACAAGTTTAAAAAGAGAACAATTACTATCTAGACCATTTTTAAAACCCCATATCTCAGTTACTGGAAAAGGCAAATTTCCTTTTCCTAGGCTATAAACATACAGAAGAAACTTTAAAAGTTTTTAGAGATAGGACGTTAATAACTAATGAAGGAAGTAGAAATCAATGATCTATTGCGCAACAGAAGAAGTATTTTACTCAACATGTAATATAGATAAAATTTGACCTAAGGCGAAAGGTTATAAAACTTTCAGAAAAAACACGCCCAAGATAGCTAAATTCAGCCTAATAGCCTTAGTTGGGTGTGTACAGGTCGAGTTTATCTAATACTGAATACGCTAAGCGGCAAAAAGTATCTTTGGATAATTAATCCAGAAGCAGCAAGGCACATAGAGTTGTTACCAGACCGCATGTAGTAAACTTATTTAAAAGTAGGAAAAATGAATAAAAAATATTTTCATATATTAAAATCAGATACGTATTTATTATTTGCTAAACGGATGAATAAAAGTTATATATAGGTATAAGCTCATTATTTAGGGGAAGGACCTTCCCAGTTTACCAGAGCCTTGGCTTTTAATATCTCGTCTCATATACATATAAGAAAATTTCGCGTAAAAAAGTAGATTTGGTTTTGCGAACCCTATAAATAGTAGCCCATGTAAGTAAATATCTTTAGAGGTACAAATTTTAATTCTCAGACAGATGTGATAAACCGGTTTTTATTTTTTACAATTGGGGATCAGTGAGATTTTATCAGTGAGCTATTAACTCGGCAATGCAAAGATATATCTTGAATTATCGAATAAACATGATAGGGTTGAAGTACAGCCTTTTCTGTTAGAAGTGGACCTTCTGCATGAAACATCCCAAATTGCGGGAACTGCCTAAAGCATTCATAAACAAGTAAAGTAGCGTAAATACATCTTTAGTGGCTCCAGGTAAATGACTCGGGGTAGGTACACATTATGATTATAACAAATGGGATTATCCGCAGCCCAAGCAGTCCTTTTACAGGTTGTGGCAGTTCATCGACTAAAATGTGGTTTGACTTATAATTATGTTCCTATTGATTATCTCGCTAAAGATATTAGTTCAGCCTATTCGTAAGGGAATTGCAATGGCAATAAAAATATTATTAATTCTCTTATAATTTAGTTTACGATAAAAAATAAGTTTACGTATTATAAAAACAAAACATTTTGAGAATTATATTTAACATCAGACATCTTTCAAACATACTTAAAAAGTTATGCTATGCAAATTTTTGCTGCCTGGGGAAGCCAGCCACAAGTAAAAAATTCAATTTTTAGATAACAAAATAAAATCAAGGTGTTACCTTAAATGAATAAATAACGCTCAAATGGTAAATAGGTTATCGTAGAGTAGATGGTTTAAGATTTTAGCCAAAAAGATTAGGTGGGTTGATCTAAAGAAGTGGGCGCTTTCGCCTGAAAAAAGAAAACTACGACTATCATGCTAGCTTAATTTAAAACATAGGCCATACTAATTTACTGACAAAATATTAGGAAGTGATTGTATAAGCCCAGAGGAACTTATTATCAGAGAACCAGATTTTGGATAAAGTAAACCTAAATATAAAATATTTTAAAAAATGCGCTTATATTCTTATTAAGGGAGCTCAGGGCTTAAAATAGTGATGAATAACAATAATATTAAGTTTAAATTACAATATCTTTTTCGGAATGAGCATAAAAAAAGTAATTCATTCAGGACATTTAGGTAAAGATTAGTCAGGAAGATAAAGGATTAATTACTTTAGCGTAACCTAACTAAGAAAAAAACAATCCTTTTACCCGCAGCACTTTAGCCAAAAATTACAGCTAAACCTGGGCGAGAGCGTGGAAAGGTAAGATCAGTTGACTCTTTAAATTATTGGAACTACGAAACATTAGATTTTTCTCGTTACTAAAGCTGGTGAATATTCTAGGGTATTTAAAAGACAAGGCATGTAAGAAATCAGGGAAGTATAGTTAATGAGAACCTCTATCGTAATTCAGGTAGATTAACATTAATAATTTATTTTAAATTTAATAAATATTTTTTATTTAAATTACTCGGGATCTCTTACGAAGTAGCCGTAAATGAACCGGTTGTCTAAAATGAGTAGTTCACAAATATCTATATTAAACAATTTAGGGAAAATTCTGTTTATAAGGCAGATTCTCCGTGTTGTCAAAACGGAAACAGCCCCCAGAACAAGAGTAAGGTTCCTAAATTATTAGTTCGTTAATTAAGAGAAAGGGTTTTTATAAAGCGTCAGACAAAGGAGAGAAGGCTTAGAAGTCCAAGCCGAAATTTTTTGACCTTCGTACAAAGCGCCTTGGTTAAGACTATAAGAGCCATGGAAAAACTCGTTATAACGGATCTATAAACAATATACCGAAACCTGTCACATGGACGTTCATTAAGGAGAGATTACTTACATAGACACAATCAAGATAGACGGCGGTATTTGTGTTGAAGGACACCCTTTGACTCGCTTTCATAGTTTATGTAAATAAAGATTTTGTGTACATTATTCTAATAAAATCATTTATAAATTGGAAAAAGGGTTTATTTAATAACATTTGAAACTGTTATTAATGCCTCCGCCACAGTTATCAGTATTCATACTAAGCCAGTTATAATAGGTTTATTGGTGCTAAAACGAGTTATAGTATTTACAATTAGTCTATTAATATATGTTCTTATAAGTAATAATTACTCCAACAGTAAATAATAATATTGAGCCTAAACAGTTCTAGATATCTAATATTTAATACGAATTTTGGGTTCTATAAACCAATATTAATACAGACTTGCTGCTGTGTAGCCTGTTAGCCTAAAATTGTATTTTTAAAGTAGCTCAGTTATAAATGATCGTTAAAATGTTATTTACAATAGATATGCCAGTTTAAATGATAGCAATATACTCTTTAAATGTTTAGTAGGATAGGGCGTTTGGAGGGGTCGGCAGGACCGTTGGTAAATAATGTGTTTTCTATTTTTTTTAAATAGAATTATAATAAATTAACACAAAAGCTAAGAATGGTGCCATGGAGGTAACTAAAAGAAAATTATCAGCCTTAAGCTTAAATGGTAATAATATTAGTAGCGACCTACTAGTGTTCTATATATATCTAAAGAATTACAACGAGAGGACAATCTTTTTTACTAAGACAAATACAATTTTAGTTATAAAAGTGCTGGGAATACAATAGTTAAAATATATTTGATTATCTAATAAACAAAAATATATTTTGTTATTCTAAGGAAACAAATGAACAAAACCGTACTTGAATCGAAAAACGAAGCTAGTAGAGAATTATGAATGGCGTAAACTGAGTAACATATCATAAAATGGATTAGGCCCGCGAATTGTGAGATAAGAACCAAACTGCCCGGGGACACCCTAAAGCTCCTAATACCAAACTTATTGACGCAAAAAAGTCCTTGGCGGTCAGGCTAATCACTGATGCTGAGGTTAGAAAAGTAGACGATCTAGTAATAGAAATGGCTTATTCGCTGGACTAAATCCAGAGTACGTTGAAAATTACTGGCTTGTCAAGGGGCAACGAAGTAGATTGGTATTCTTCAATATTGTTAAATCTTGAAAGGTGTACCTGGCCCCTAGGGAAGCGTTGGAATTTGAAGTATTGAATTACAAAATTAGTAATATTACTTTAAGCAATAGCAAATTTATGTCCCAATTTCTTGGTTTTATACAGTTTTATTAATTGAATAAAGACATTACAATATACAATCTTTGAATTCCTACATTATAATCGGGGATTTATATTCTGTTTTTTATTTATAAAAAAAGACAGCAGAAGGATGTTCCATATCATCTTTGCATAAAAAATTCAAACTTATCAAATTAGGTATAAGCCTAAAGAGCTCTGGTTTTTCAAATTTCTCTACATAAAAGGGATGAAATTGTTTTAGCGACAGAATAGAGGAATTTATTTAGGATGTAGCAGATAGCTATGCAGTAGTTATGGGCGTAGTTTTGACTAAGACTTCTTCTATAAAAGACTTAGAATAATTTTTTTAAACTGTTAGAAGCTTTATCCCCTTTTAAATTACAAAAGTGGTGTAGATTTTCAGTTGTCTTAAACAAGCTGTAAAGTTTAATGATTTAATAAGTACGCATTCTTACTACAGAAGGATTAGCTAAAAATTGTCAATTCACTTGAAGCTTCTATGAATTTCGGTACTACTATGCCCTAAAGCACATTGCACTTTATTTTCGTCTAAAATAAACCGCTTGAAAGCCTGGTAAAAGAGCATTTTGGGCCTATTACAATCCTTACTGATAGTAGGTATGTAGAAGGCGAAGGAATGCTTTTTGCTAAAATATATAAAGAAAAGATACAATTATTAGGTGAAGGAAGTAAAACTGAGTGTCTTTAAAATCAACAAGATAAAAAAGAAAATAATTTGTCTATTACAAGCTTTTACAAATGTTTGTTAAAAGCAGGTAAGTTTAAAAACATCTCCAACAAGTAAAAGTTCTAGATCTTAATGATTAACAGTACTTGCCAGATCATCAACAAAAAATAGTTTATACCCTGTTTCGATACTTCCTTTCAGGGAGACAATAAAAAATTACTTTTAAGAGGATCCGGCACGTTAAAATAAGCCGATTCATGAATTCTAACGGTTCATCTTATAGGATGGTTTAGAGCAATCTCCGTTCTATTAAATCCGGGAAATTGAATTCGAATCTCTTTAATATTTTTTAATTTTCAATTTAAGGTAACCACATTAGCCCTAATTCTTCAAAGGGTATATAAATTTGTGGCGCCGAAAGCAACCTCCGGCCAAATTGACTAACGGTAACTTTCGGAATAAGGAGGGCTCAATGTCTTGATTAATTATCAAGGTAAAAGGAATACAGAATCCGTAAAAGATGTTGACGACTGTTAAATTAAAACAAAGATCGTTGCTGAAAAGATAAAAAATCTAGTAAATAAAGGTGTGAAATCTTAGCCCGGTGTGCGGCTTTGGTTAACAAGATAATTTAAAATATAGTAACGTTAAGTTTGAGGATCGACAGAAACCTCGGTTAAAGGCGCCCTTAACGTTTGAAGGGCCTAAGGTAGGCGAAAAATGCCTTGTGCCGTATAAACTTGCGGTCTGCAATGGAAATCGGGTGTAACGAACAACAGCAGTCTCTTATGATTCGACCAGTGAAATTGAAAATAGCTGCGCAGATACAGCTTACCTTAGTTAGAACGAGATGACCTTTGAGCTTTAACTGACCATAATTATAGAGTATTGTTAAGAAGAATTTAAATTTTAGTAAGGATAATTGACAAGGACCTATGCGAAGTCTCTTATTTTATCCTTTCCATATTGGAATGATTTGGTTAGGGGATTATAAAGAAGTTACTGCGATAGTCTGGCCTTTACTGAGGTCCCCTTTTTTTGCGTTCGTGCGTTTTAGCCGCAAAGCTTATGCTGATGAACAAAAATAGAAAAATAGATCAATTTATGAAACAATATAATTTATAATAGTAAAACATCCTCAATTCAGTTTACTATTTTCTAATAGTAAGATACCTTGGTCAGAACCTTCGCTTAGGAGGACAGTTTATGTGGGGCACAGACCCTGTAAAGGTAACAGGTGTGCTAATAAGTTTATATATTATTTTGTTTGCTATTTTTTAGTGTCTAACTACTTTGTTTAATCGATATAAGAACTATTTATATTTGCGGGGGGCCATTTCATGCTTCTTTCCCTTAGGGTACAATATTAATGCGAGGCCCATTTTATACACGGTAAATTATACTTAAGTTTTAATTTATGGGTAGGATTTTCAACTATTAGAAATTACAGAGAATAATTGGAAATTGATTTATTGTAAATTTTCAGGTCGGCGCTTTATGCTAAAAGCTCTTTAAAGTTTTCTAATATTTTAGAGCCTAGTTTTTTTTTTATTTTGCTTGTTCAGACCTCAAGCAAGCTCGTGTGTAAAAAAGGAATAAGTATGTTTTTAAATATCTAGAAAGCTCAACGGCTAAAATGTTGCCTTACCTTGGATATCTAAAATCTTCCAGTGCGTAAAGCAGGGGCCATAGGTCACTGAAGCATGCAATAAGGTGATAGATCGTGGATTATCATGGAAAATAGCATAACGCTAGGGAATGTTCTTGTCTTTAAATATTTTCTCTTTCATAGTATTTTCTAGTCTTGCTGCTTTTAGTGGTTTAGGCTTCGTAATTTTTATATAATCCGCCTAGCCTACAAAACCACGCTAACTATTCTGCTTAAACCTTTTTGATCCGTTTGCTACGTAAGCTAGGGTTTACAGGATATGGTTAACAGTTTTTATCAATGTCAGCAGGAATGGCTTCGCAGCAAATTGAAAGTATGCAAGACAGAGAAATATGCTAATACTCTTGCTTTATATTAATTTATGTCTTGTGCTTAAAGCCGAAGGCTTCGCCCTATTAAAAGCAAGAAATACAATAATTAATACATAATTTGGTAAATTTCAAGAATTACTAAGAAAATTAGAAACGTTGAAGCCGAAGTTTATTTTTAAAAATATTGTAAAATAAAGACCGTTCAACGACTATAAGTGAGTATTATGAATTAGAACAATAATCCCTTTATAATACTACCCAACATTTTTAGATTATAAAATAAATTTAAAAAAAAATAAAAATAAATCTTATTGTTCTTTGTTCTGGGTCTTGCATTATTCATAACGCTCAGGAGTCAGGTTCGAGATCAGCTAGTGAAAGCTTATTCCCTTTAGGGAATATGCGTATGAATGAAAAGAGTCTGTCAACCACCATTAATAGACATCATGAAAATATGGTTAACATAACTTGGAATAAATAATTCAGGACAATTGCTTTAAGAAATAAAGGGGGATCTCGGAAAGATTCAAAATTACCTTTCTTTTTTTCTAAGAAGAGAAATAACATTATTTTTTCGTTATAATAAAAATTAAATTTAAAAAAATATTCCTGTTAATAATATAAAATATTAATAAGAATAATTAAAAAGTTCATTTTAAATTATATTGCAAACAATCATAAATTCGTAGGTGCCTAAAAAGGTTTATACTACATTAAAGAAGGAGATATATTTTCTTTTAAGAAGAAATATTAGTCAGTAACGCGGAAATTAACATAGCACAACAATAAAGCAATAATACTTTATGTATGTAAATAGAAGGAAAGAGGCCCTAATATTTAGGAAAAAATATTTAAGAAATAAATAAAAAAAGGTTAATAAATTATTTAAAACGTTTTTTATTTTTCACTATTAAAGAAAATGTTGCTTGCATAAATAATAAAGCCTCAGGGCTCGAAGCAGCAGAGACTATAAGAAGATATCTCCATAATTTTAGTTTTCTTAAAACAAGAAAGACGGATATGAATTAACCTTTTTTCTATGATCGACCAAATACTTAAGAAAATCTTTCTTAAATTTAGAAATTAAAAAATTTAAATCAATTTTATAAAATTTCCATCAATATTTTTGAAAAAAAATATGAAGTATTATTATGTAGGATAATACTGAATAACATGTTGATATGATTAAGAATAATACATGCAACTTAAATGTATTCTCTTAATAAGTATAATGTAATAAACAAACATTTTTACCTTTTTAAAGTAAGATATTAAATAAAATAATAAGGAAAAAAATAGAATATTATATAAAAAAATTTGAGATCTATTGCATTGAAAATACAAGATCTTTTATATAATGCTCTTGAAGCTTTAAAATTAGAAAGGAAAAAAAAAAAGTTTTCTATTTTGTGAGAAAATGTTTGTATATTTAATAGAAGCTTGTTTACCTGATTAATGTATAAATACAGCTATAAGGCCCATAAGGGGTACAGCAAGCAGTGAGATAGAAAGGCTACACCCACAAACTCAAAAACATTAATTAATTTGTTAAGTGCCCGCAAACATATATAAAAATTTTTGAAAAAATCAATTTCTATTTTTAAATAATAACTTGCTCTCCTGTAGTATACATATCCTGTCCTGACGGATAAGGATAAAGATAGTTTGTGGCGAGGCTCTTCCAAGAATAAATTTTTTCTTCTCGGGCCTCTAATTTCCTGAACCATCAAAGGTTTATACCCAAATATACTTGGGCAACGCACAAAATTATTAGGTGATTCGTCTCCTATCACCTAGGCTATTCATAGATTGCATAATATTTAAAATTCTATAGGGTTGTAAAAGGATATGAGGGTTATAATTAGAAATGTTAAAGTAAAATTACTAACGTTTTTATCAGAGCAGATCGCTTTTGTTTATATTCATTAAAATTGAAAGGAAGGATTTGAAGAATGTAAGTTCATTCATTCCAAAAGGTTTACAGTTCAGTTTCATATTTAAGGAACATCTAATTCAAATGTATGTATTCAGTATATAGTCAAAAAACGGGAGTATTGGAGCTTTTGGCTGTGAAAAGGTTGGAATGTTCAGGCGTTAAATACTATAGTACTATGCTTCTTCACAATAACTTTACAGTCTCGCCCACACTTGTGCTTCGAACACTATTACTGGTCTTTAGTGAAGCGTTTGGATGTTTTGTCATTAATGGTAAAGAAGGAATAAAAAGATTTTTTAGCTAGATAATTTTCAATACTAGCTTGCGCGCTTGCTCGCTTGTGAACACATAAAAGATAAAGTATATTAGAAAAAAAAAATAAACATAAAAGTGGAGTTTAGGGTAAATGATACGTGGGAAATTACTGCAAGTTTTGAAAATCACACGTTTTTAGCCATTTTAGGTGTAGTAATAGATCATTACGGATAAATCCGTTTATGAGGGCACGCCCACCAAACAAAATTAGGAACTATAAATCTTTTTTTTGCGCAAGCTCAAAGCTTAGTCAGTATTATTGAAAAAAAATAAGTACATTTAACTGTTACGGGCATAGAATAAATTAAGTAGTATTAAAGCCAAACTAAATATGAAGGCTAAAACTAACTGAACTAAAGGAGTGGCTTTCCCTGCTAATCTTAATTCTGGATATGACCGCTAAAATAAAATAAGGAATACAAGATTCAAGGGATTAGTGCGGCTTTCTTCTTCGAAAGATGTTTTTATTGCTTTGATTTTTCTATGCCCTTGCAAAGGCTGGGGGCTAGACAAATAATGCCAAGATATTAAATCGAAATTAAACTTAGGATACCAAGTGCAATTAAGATGTTTTCTCGATTTCGTCAACACAGTCGAGATAACGGCTCTAATGGAATAGTTTAAGATCTACCATAATTGTTGATAACGTTAAGGAAAAAAATAAAAGTCCCAATTTCATGGGTTTAAAATTTGTTGGTACAAAAATTGTTCGGCACATTTCAATTTAGAAAAGGTTCTCCGTTCTTTGTACTCACACCAATAGATATAGGGTATAAAACTCACGGATTTTTGACGGATTGATGTAAAGGTGCTGAACTATTTTGAGATTTAAAAGCTTTAACTGAATCAAGATTTATAAGATGTAGCTCCGCGCCTTATAATAAAAATTAGTGGGGGGACATCTTCGTTTTAGAAGTATGCCACATTGATAGAGGAAAATTTACCCCAGAATTATCGATATTTATATCAATAATGTATACGGATAAAAAGTGGTGCTAATAGATAGTAAATATTAAAGGATATCTTAATATATAGAATCAAAAATGGAAGACAATAGTCTGAACCACATATGAAAGAAATTAGGAAATAGATAATAGATAAAATAAAACCAGCCTAGTTTGCGCAAAGGGACGTGACAAAATGAGTGGCGCGCGTTGCGCACCTCAAATTGTCGGTTAATTATCCCTCCAGGACGCGGGAACTAAAGAGGGTCGGACTTTCGCGAATAAAAAAAAGTTACATCGAGGCGGGTTAAATAGTCGCTGGACAGTTATAGTTTCAATCTTCTACGAGGGAAATTAAACAAAAATAGGACGAAACTTTTGTAACGCAAGGAAACAAGAAGGAGTTTAACTCATAAGGCTTAAATATGAGTTAGCTAACCATGGTCTACCTGTTTTTTTATCGCCTAATTATTAAATATATAATCTTTTGATATAATTATGTCCTGTTTATTATTACATAAGGGATGTTTTCTTTGCTAGACCAAATTGTATAGCCATAAGCACGAGCCAGGAACCGCTAAGTTAGTTTAATGAATAAAGTGCTGAAGCATATAGACAACGAAACTGTTTCTTACAGGATATTTCTTTTAAAATACGAATACTCTAAAT
>JACYFI010000714.1:0-10263 GCA_020975735.1 Ophiocordyceps xuefengensis
AGGATAATCATTACAATCTAAAAGTAAGCAAGCTTCAAATAGCTAAAGAAGTTCCTTCAATATCGCTTTAAATCAAATTTATCTTGAAACTGATTATTGGGTGTTTTGATACTAACAATGGTTTATTTACTCTTTAAAAAAAACTTCTAACCTTTAATTCAATACCAGTTATTACTTCATTTCTAAATTTTGAGTTTTATACCATTCAACGTAAGCTGACCGATTAATCATAATTGTGGATTTTACATACAATCAACGATAATCATAAAGTTTTATCCTATAATAGGTGTTTTTTTTAAAAAAATGGAACTATTCACATTGAGTAATATTCGCAAAGTCAAACCTATTGTTACACTAATTCAGATTTCCCCCGTTATTTGTTATTATATTTTTTCCGATCCTAAATGATTCAACAATTCTCTCCATTAACCTAAAGATCTCTTACTATGTTGCAATAATATAAATTTCAGTTTGTACTCGATAAACCTAATTACTGGTCTTGGTTGAATGGCATAACGAACATCAAAGTTTCCCTCTGCAGCTTACACAAATCCTGAAATCAATCTGGGTCCGAAAAATTTACAATTATCGGAATCATATTTACAGGTCTTTCAAACGGACGTTATACCCTGCAAACTTCTTGATTTTTTAACGTGGTCAGATAAACTTAAAATTCCATTGATGCTTTTATTATTTACTATTTGATTTTAACCTTTCGAACAGAGTGAGGCTTTATTATTACCAATTTTTACCGCTTGTTAAACAAATAATTAAATCTCGTCGGCATTATGAGTAATACACGGGATATGGTTTTTTCTAAAAAAGGTATAAAAGTTTTTTTACAATACTTCAATTGAATCTATTGAATAGTTAAACTTCTCTCCGGTTTGAGAGCAATAGTTAGAACCGACATCCACCTTGTATTTCGTTGTAATAGATAATAATAAGTTCATAGATCTTTTTGTATGTAGACCCTATTGAAATTTCAATTTGAATCCGTACAAACCTAATTTATACATGTTTTATTTTCTATCTACTAATATATATATGAAACACTCACCGCCGTAATTAACCCGTCAGACCTCTAGGGGAGGTTTACAACTGTAGCCAAATTATAGTAGAATATTTTTTTAAATCGAATGGTTTAGATGGACTTTGAACGATACGAGTTTCACCTGTTGCCGGGATTGAAAGCGAGTTTTAAAATTCCCCTGTTCTTTTCGAAACGCCCTTAGAGTGACACATTTTAAATTTCAATATTCTGGCATAATAGAATCAACTGCCCGCTATCTTTGCTCTTACAAGCAATACCTGTTCGATCTTTTGTTTGACTTAATCCGCGATTGGGCGCATTTCGTTTTCACTCATCCTTAGGCTTGGTTACACGTACCTTTGAGTAATCTAACTCAGCCACTAATTGTTTTTTCACAAATTATTAGCTTGGTGACTTAACCTTTTAGGATTATCCCCGGACTTTGAACAGGTTTACCCCAAGAGCCCTTTCTCCCTGCGGTGTTCTCGAGGATGCTGGCCTCATCTATCCTTAATAAGAAGTAGATATTAATAAAGAACTTATATAATTTAATACAGGTATAATCATAGATACTGTTAAAACTATCAACATTGAAAATTTCATACCATTTAAATTAAAATGATTCACCTATGTAATCCTATTGCTTTCAACATAATATATAGAGTACTTGTTATTATTTCGTAATCCTAATTCAAAAAATCAATAATAAGCCTAATATGTTTTAATTATAGCATAGACAAACTAATCAAACCGACTACCTGACACCCAACTTTTCTAAACAAAAAGGCCGAAAACTTATAACACCCTAAGTATGGTACACGAATTATAACTTAAATACTAATTATTATATTCATAGCAATACGTTTTACTCTTAGTCTAATAAAAAGCAATCTAGTAATTGCTAAAACCCAAAATACGCCAGATCTGCTTGTCCCGGGCAACTGTACTATAGATGTAAGATTCGGGCATACGTATATCCTATAATATCCGTCAAAAGGTTAATTAGCAACTTACCCAAATCTAGAATTGGTTACATTTAGATATTAGCATATTTCCTATGAGAAAATAAGAGCATTAATATATATTTTTCTACTTTAAATACGAATCCTAAGATCCTATAAAAAAAGTACCTATAAGATTTAAACTCCTGTTTTTAATTTTATATATATCAAATTTTGTATCTTATGTTAATACGCCAATACAATATATATTTATTTTAGTCATTAATGAACTAGGGGCCCATTGTAGTTTTGAATACTGAAATGCTCTATGTCGAGCATCATGTTTTAACCTTTAAACAAACTCACGCTTTTATGTAGAGCCTTGCCACTAGGTGCTTGGCGCGTGAGTAGCTCTCTGTACCCCTGAACCCGCCCCCCGGCGCCGGGATTTTTAAGGAAAAATTAAATATACATGACCCCATGGCCAGCAACAAGTTACTAAATGACTTAGTAATAAGTTTAAGCATTTTGTTAAAGCAATGTAACAAATTGTCTATATTACGGTATATTCTATAAACTATTAGGGGCATAGAACTGTGTAAAGATCCGCAATAATTTCTAACACTTGGGCCAATAAAAATACATCCTTCCGTCTAATAATAAAAAATAAAACCTTGATTAGCTACCAGGCATATGCACACACTTTATAACCCAATTAAGGGCAAGCCATAAAAATGTATTGGACTCCCCCCTGATGTTTATAAAAATCTAATCTATGTTGTTACTCAGGTACTATATCTCTGTTATCCTACTTCTAGACATTCCTAATCCTCCTTTTCTAAACAGATTCTGGGTCACTATATATGAATCAGAAATTCTATAAAGATTCTTCATTAGATTCTTATAAAAATTCAGGATAACTGGTAACTTCATATATAGTGGCTGACCTTCTTGCTAAAATCTTGGTCATTGAGGGATCATTTTATTACATCCCATTTAAAATATAATAATTTAAAAGATGGAAAAGGCTTAATGTATTGTTAATATACCGGTGCAAAGGTGGTCATAGTACACAAATGTAACTCGAATTATAAGTCTATAATTCAAATGTACGTTTCTTACAATATTGACTATATTCAATCCTTGTAAAATAGGTTTTCCACTGTGTAGTCTCAGGGAATTGTATAATTTCCTGCTGCATTGTCCATTGGTTACATCCATTTAAAGATTTTCACTATTAAAAGTACTTAAGGCTTTAGGAAGATTCCCAGCAGTATAGATTGAAATTTATTCATACGATTTTATTGTAACCTAAGATTTGAAACCTTGAAAAATATTCTTTTCTCTTTGAAGATTTTCCCTGGCTTTTTATAATCTTTATCATGGTACTCCCCACTTATATCAACAAATTTACCCGCTCGTGTTAGCCTGTAACAAAAACTTACCTATCAATTTTAAAATCCTTCAGAAGAATGAACGACTTTGCATAAATGGGTAATCATGATTACCTCTTACTCACTCTATCTTAATCTTAGTTTCTTTTCAGAGATGAATTCTCCTAAGCTTTTTTCCAATTAACTCAATAGCCTGATTCATTATGAGTTTTCCAAATAGAAGGGTTATTATCCTTTTACTTCTCTTTTTAAACCTTTTTTACTATTTAGTTCTTCTAGGAGGCGTAACGCCGAATAACAGCTACAATTTTTCCTTTACATATTTCTTTTAAAACCTTACTAATCTTCGTTTGTTTGTTCGGGATGTTATAGATCAAGGAAGAACTCCAAGGCTACTCTTAGTATGTTTATATTCGAGGAATTTAATTTATCAAAAGTAATGTTATTCTCTACGAGAAAGCAAATCAAAATTTCCCGTATTTCTAAATACTGTTAACCAGAAAAAAGTTAGATCCCATTATTTAATGTAATGAGCTCTTAATTATGAACTTACTCTAGGTTTTTAAATAAACGTACAGATTAAAATTTATTTTGTGGGAAAAATCTTTTAGATAGGGGTTCTTTAGACTGACTACATAAATTATCATTTATTTAGTATTAGTTACAATTATATCCCCTGAATTTATTTGTTTATTCTCTTTTAAATATATCCTTTTTGCGTATAAGCATATAGTACACTTTTTACTGGCCTTGAGGGGTTATTTTATTAAAGGGTTTATTAAATGAAGAAGTACTATATAAATACGGTATAAAACTACAGAATTTACAAGTGTTTAAACAAATTTCTTACCTAACACTTGACTAAGGGACTTTTCTACATGGTTATATAGTAAACATTGAGTGTTGATTATAGGTTGGCATTCCCCTTCGAAGTTTTTGTAATTAAAGAATGAGGATTAGTCCGTCCACAACTAATAAGATTAAACTAACAATAATACATGATGGTTATCCATGTAAACACACGCAAACCATTCATGTGGTTGATAGCGCATTGGAAAATCATAACCCAAGCGGTTAGCCGGGCGTCTAGAAGTTATAATATAAGTTTGTATTTATAATTCTTTCATAGTTTGGTTAAAAACTAAAGTTAAAATTTCTAATTAAATTAGGAATTGTTTTTTTTAGTATTAAACCCGAATACCCTACCCATCCCTCCTTATATACATATGGCCGATATAAAAGTTTACTATAACCAACAAAAATTATGTCGTTAGTAATAATATAATGAGCATCATTAAAGCGATAACGCGTTGCTTTTGGAAAGCAAAACCTAATATGTGGTAAGTAGACATAATTGGTTTTTTTAATGAAGGGCTTTCTAGTACACCTTTTTAATAAACCACCCAAATACTACTCTCTATTCCTACATCCCTGCTCCTAATACCCCCACTGGGGTTGCCTAACCCTGCACCTTGTTATTTTGATTCGAGGATTTAAACTGGAAATGCCTTTTTAATATAATCTTTTCTAAATCGAAAAGTTCACTAACCTATTAGCCCCAAAAAGTCCTATTTTATGGATATTGGAACCGCGACTGGCCGTGACCCGAAGTATGCATGCCCAGCACAATTAAAATTTGGGTTTTTGCATAATTTTTCTTGAGGCGGTAGAAAACAAATAAATGTGGGCCTTTGTGCTGGCATAGCTTATTATAGTTTTGTGTGAAGAAAAAGGCAATTTTAGTTATTTACTAATTCGGTAAAAGATATCTGTGACAAATTTTTATTTGGATTATAACAATATAAAAAGATTGTCTTACTTATCCTATTTTTAATGCACCTTTTTTACCTAATCAAATACAAATGTCCAGCAGTAATAAACACTGATTAAAATGTAAGTACTATTATTAAACCCATAGATCCTCATTTCTTCGCACTAAAACCGCCAACAGGACTAATTACCAGACATTTTCCCTATAATCTAATATAAAAGATAATACTGAAGCCAAAATAAAGGTATTTTTAGCACCAACATTGGTTCTATTTGACTCTAAATAAAAGCCATGAAAATTCCACACTTCAGATATAAGAGGTATTTTCTCTTGTAAAGGGGTATGTGGTAAGCTAATATTATAAATTTTCTAAGGACTTAAAAATAATTATTTGTAAATATGCACAACAAATAAAAATAAAAGGTCCTACTACTCATTTAACCATTTAAAAGAATTTGTACCAAATAATTGACCCATGCCGTAGGGCCACTTTTTTATTAATAATAAAAATACTAGTATATTGTACATTTATACAGGGATAATAACACAACGATATAAGGACTTGATATAGCTTATATTATATAATATAAACTTAGAATTTGTGTGCCCGTGACCGGTGGTCCAGCAGAATCTGGTTTTTAATTGAAAAGGCGAGCTACATTTACCTCTTATTAGTACAGCCACCTTTTAAATTACATAAAATTTTCTAATTAAAGGATTTAATTTTTATAGTCCCGGTAAAGCTGAAATAAAGCATTTTCTTTTTAACTATAACTTAAAATAGTACCTCAGCCTCCTATAACAACTAGTTAATATAGAGCGGATTAAAGTCAGAAATATAATACCTTTATCTTAGCTGAGGCACTTAACCATTTGTTTACAAAAGAACCTATAAAGGAGGTACATCCTAACAATGGAAAAAAAATAATAATAGCAAAACATAATATACAAAATCCCAGGATTAACATAAAGTAAATACCTTTTAATTGATTTTATTAAACTGTCTAGGGACATGTAGTTATTATCCATTAATCTTATGATGCCTTTATTTTCACTAGTATAGCAATACAAAGAAGACAGAACCTTATGCTACCTAGTAGGTAAAAATGCATCTTAAATGACTAATTGTATTTTGTTAAATATAAAATATAAATGCTTGGTTGACTTAACACTAAGATATACCCTTAAAACAATTAATAACAAAACCTACCATGACTTATTGTTACCAATCTAAGAAAAGTCAATCTTTTTTTATTCTTAAATTGAGTTTAACCCTCACACCTGTTCCTATTATAGGAGAAATAAGCATATTTAAATAATATATAGTTCAACTCATTTCATGTTGCCAGAGAACCCCTGGCCCCCTGTATAAGTAAAACTAATTTGCACACGAAAAGACAATATAGAAATTTAGCTTATTGAAAGCATACAAAATGTTTGTAACTATAGATATGGTATAGCATCATAAACCGTCCATTTATGATTTCGGGTTTAAATTTATCGTCTCAAATTAAAGAAAACTAACATTGATATATGCTTATTACTCTAAGAAAGTAGTTTAATTTTGAGTACTACTTTTAATCATTCTGTTCTTAGTGACGACTCTGGTCGAAACCTTGGGTTTAAGTTAAATGATTTTTGTTTGTACCATTTTTGGCTACTATTAGTTCAAATTCTTTTCAAAATCCTTTAGTTTTAGACAAGCCAAAAACGGGTTATTTTAGAAAAAAGGGAAATCTTTGTATTATTTTTGATATGATTGCATACTCAACTCAGTAAAACTCTTTTATACGAATCTAAGTTTTGGGACCACATCCCTAGAAAACTACTAAACTTTCAATAGTTATTCATCTCTAATATTTGAGTTACTACAAAAATTGTCAACTAACGACTTCATGTGTTATTGTAACTTTAGATTCTCTAGTACTAATTTTATAAAACAACATCTACAACTCGAAAACCAGGCTACCATTGGGGTGTAATTTGAAACTTAAGTGGTAATAATGGTCTTGCGAAGCAACAGTATCAAAGATAAAGCTCTAGAGTAAGGAGGCTAATCCTTACTTAAACGAAGCTCTAATATAATTATTTTTTGCAAAACCTTCAGCTCTTAAATGTTCCCGGTCGTTGCATCATAACGACTAACTTTTTTAAATGATAATAAATCAGAAATATTTCTTGTAGTTTTTTTATGAAGGGATTATTTACTTTACAAAAAAATGAAGTATTCTTTTGTTATATGTGGATCTAAAGAACGCTATTGTAAATTACAACAACCAGTTTCTTCTTTACCTATTCTTTCCGTGCCTCCAAAAAGGTCTGTTTTTTAATAGGTTAAAATTATTCTTAGGGTCTCTACATGAAGATTATAATTGAGAAATTAACCTCGTAAATGTCAACTAGATAGGTTTTTTGGGTGATTTACGAATTAAACAAGACAAAAGTCTGCCTTCTAGCATCAGAGAATTCCTGATATAAATCAGGGGTTACTAAAAGTAGTTTGCTTATTGTCTAAGTTTATAACACCAGTAGAATAAAGTTGTTTTTTGACATAATTTGTTGTGAAGGGTTTAACTGATAACTCTTTCAACCCCAGTAAGTATATACTTAAACGCGGTAAATAATACCACATAACTGACCTTTTTCTCGTTGCTTCTATATTTAACCAATAATACTCTTCGGTCGAATGTACTTACTGACCTTAGATCCCGCGAGACCTGCCCAAATTTCGTTTTTACTATCCTTCTGGTTATTACTATACTGAGTAATAGTCTCGCCACTCATAGCTATTTCTTCAATATCGCGTGAGTACCAGAAACTTAGGGGGTTTCCTCCCCGGAATTTATGAATAAATTTTTTAACCTCCCAACGTTTTGTTGAATTAGAGATTCCCCAGCCTCCCTTTTTTAGAGATCCGAAATAACTGAAATTGGTGCTGCACTTTAGTTTAAATAGAAAACCTATTGTACATATATAACTTAAGAGATAATTTAATATAGCAAGGGGTTTAATTCATTAAACCTTTATACTTATTTCACCGTTATTAACTAAGTGATAACATATAAAAGTTGAGCTTAACTAGTACTTACCGGGAATGGCATCTAATAAACCGCCGCTTACATAAAATATGAACTGGGAAGTAACAATATTCCCGAATGACTCCCCCTATTTTCCCCGACACCGTACCGGTGATGGCTTCCCATAAATACGGCTTCAGATTTCGCCCATTAGTTTTTTTTTATTCGGTTAGTAGAAAATGGTTTTGGGTAAACCCTTGATGTTTTCATGTACACTCTCTACATAATGGTATTTGCCTTACGATCTTTGAGCCCCATAATTTTATTTATTACTCGTTGTTTAGGGCATCCAAGGTCCTTCATCATACGAACCTGATGCATCTCCAACTTGAGTCGGAGTTGAGATTCGAACAACAAGTTAATACCTTCCAAAGAAGCTCTGTTGATAAACTTCGGGCATTGAACTTTTAAAATATATAGTCATCCACTCGTATATTTGAAAAGACCGCAGTGTTTATTCCAGTCTTAAAAGTTTACGAACCGCAATGCTTCTCTTCCCTTACACTTTTTCCTCATAAGTTGTCAATATCTTTGCATTGAGTTCCATGGCTTGATTTGGCTGGCTGCAGGTTCTTGCCCACAACAGTTCTTTCAGAGTGTATTGTGAACTGTTTGGCTGTAAGTGCTTTAAGAATTATTTGCGAAACGATAGTATTGTTTATTATAACCTTCATAAAAGCTGAAAATTGGTATAGTCAATATACAATCTTTAATCATGGCATCAGATAAATTTTGGTATGGCCACCCTTTTGTTTAAAGAACCATGAGCTTATCGAATTTATTTTGTGACCTTTAGTCATCGTGGGCTAGAAGTCTCAATAATTTTCTATATTTCTGCTCCAAAACCAATGCTTTCTTCAAGAGGTAAGTCTCTTATTACTCTTTTTGAACTTCTAAACCGGATAGGGTAATTCAGCGTGTTCTGTGTTTAAGCATTGGCTAGTTTGGTTTTAGCTCTCGGAAACCTAAAACCTTAAGCTGTCCTCAAAATATGACACTTTAATCTTTGACATATAGGATGTTACAGCAGTCTTCTTTTGAATCTCTAAACACCTATTAATTTAGCATCTCATATCTAATGTATTCCATCACTTCTAAATTTAGGGTCCGATATCTAGCTTAGACGGGATAAAAGTCGCCAAAAACTTTATGATAAAAAAATTTAATTGCTCCCTCAAGATGTTTTTGGTCTTTCCTTTTTACGGTGAACAAACCCGATTATAGTATTGGGTTAAATAGTAGCTTTGATTCCCGGTCGAACAGTCTTCTTTTTAGATCACCCGAAAAACGTCGCAGTTTTTTCCGAAGAAGATAATGTGCTAATAATGGGGTCTTATTATTGAACCTTGAGGTGTTCCTGCTACGAAGTGAAGAGTGAAGTTTATGAATTCCATGTAACCCGATTCAACGCGTTTACGAATTAAATCCAAAAATCTCTGTGTCTTTTCAATTCCTTTTGTTCACACACCATTCCACATTCGGTTAATGTCCTTATTTCGTCAAACTAATTTAGTAAATTCTCCTTTCTATAAATCATTTTGGCATGAACGAATTTTCTGTCTACCCACTTTTTATGGCGGGCATGTGGCAGCGTCTGGTAGGTCTAAAACCCCATGACTCTTTCGTTTGAAAGTTGGTTTCAATAAAATAGCTGCTAATTATCACTTCTTTAACATTCCCTGTACTAGTTGTCTCTAGGAGGGGCTATTAGCAAAAATGGTCGTTTACCTCCGTTAGCTTTGTGGTATTATACTTTCTTCTTTCCGGGGGGCTGGATATGGAAACTACCACATTCAGCTTTGATAATATTTCACCTTTAACTTTTTCCTGAAAACAATCCTCCAAACGTAAGAGGGATATTAACCGGAGTCATGTTGCCGGTCTTACTTTTTAATTTTTGATAAGCTTGCGTAAAGTCATAATATCTTATAACATATAATAAATTCATTATATTTAATCTTTCACGAACAAAAACTTTTGTTTATTCTACAAGTTATAAAACATCTGTAGTTTACCAAGACCGCAGTTGAACTGGTAATTAGGGAAA
>JACYFI010000701.1:0-10258 GCA_020975735.1 Ophiocordyceps xuefengensis
GAAAAGGAAAAAAGATATAACCCTTTTCAATTTTGGAAATTAACTCATAATGAATGTTCAGGCTATTGGTTAATGGACCAAAAGCTTTTAGGTAAGAATTCATGTCTGAAAGAACTTAGTTAAAATGGAGTGAGATAAAGAGGTAATTCCGATATTACATATATGAAAAAGTGTTATCGGAGGATATTTAAAGTCGATAGTAGTTTTCGTTTTGAAGCCTACGGAAGAGGTTGGTAAATCTTTAAGATATAGTGGAAGTACTTTATAAGATATAAAAACCTTACAGGAGGAAAATCTTCAAAGAGAAATGATAAATTTTCAGGTTCACAAAACATTAGCTCTACAATAACTATGAAAAGATTTCCTAAATATTCTGCGAAACTTCTAACAGCCTTAAGTACTTTAATAGTGAAAATCTTAATGGGATGGTAACAATGGAAAATCAGCAGGAAAATATTAAAATTCCCCTGGAGAAACTAAGTGGAAAACTCTATTTAAAGGTATAATATAGGTCCAGCAATTATGTAGGGAACTACATTGAAATTTTATAGAGACTTTAATCGTGTTTAATTTTCGAGAACTTAAATCACTGCAGTTAATATTAATGACTTTATAGCGCTTTTCCTTCTTTTAAAAGCTATTATTTTAATGGATGAAATAAAAAAGTCCCTCAAATGACAGTTTTGGCGGGAAAAGGTGCAAACCCAATGTATTTAGAAGTTTTAACAGGTAAATCCTTGATTTAGTAAAGATTCTAAATGAAAAAGAATTTATGAATTTGATCTATATAGTACCCAGAAATCTGATTTAGACACAAGGAGCGAGTTAAAAAAAATTTAGAAGTAGATAACCGAGTAATATACCTGGTCTGACACATATTGGATTTGTTATACATCCAGGTGGGGAACATAATACATTCTTCTTGGCTTGCCCTTCATTTGGGTATAAAATTGGATGCATCATCCTGGTAGACTAAATCAATTTGGTCAGTTTTTTATTAACTAGAGTGCGAAGAGTCTTTTTATGGTCAGTGTTTCAGAAATATGTAGGAATTAATTCAAGTTCTATGCCCTTAGTTTATAGAATCTGTAAATCAGACAAAATTTGTTCACTTGACTACCCATATGCTTACTTAATATAAATGTAATTTTAGTAATTTTTTTGCTGGCTGGAGTCAATATGTATAATTTTATGTTTTCCCCTTATCCCGGGGCCTCGGGGGGGGGGGGCTTAGGGTACAGAAGTCTACAGCCCAAGCCTAGGCAAGCTCTTACTAATAAGGGGGGGTCTATTAGTTAAAGGTAAAACATGATGGCTTGGCCGGACAAAGGATTGTAGTGTACAACATCTACAAAATGCCCCCTTAGTCTTAAATGACTAAAATAATATATATATGTATTTGCGTAATAACAAAAATAATTTTGATATCATTATATAATATAAAAACACGAGTTTAACGCCTATTATACTGTCTTTTAATAGGAATCGTTAGGGGATTCGTATTTAATAGAAAAATATAATATTATACTTATTTCTATAGAAACTACATGCTAATTAATCTATAACATTCCCTAACATCGGTATAATTTTCTCATTAACCTTTCGTATATAGACAAACATACGCCTATCTACTTATAAAGTAGTTGCGGAGCCATACAAACTCTTGCTATTGGGCCTTAAGGCAATTCTAGTTGGCCTTGTTCATAGACTAAGATGGAAGTATTGCTATAGAATGAAAATAAACTTAATGTATTTAAGTATAAAATTGTGTTACCATTACTAGGGGTGTAAAGAGTTTTTCCGGCTTTTTTGGTAGAATAATTGGTTGTGGCAGGTTGTCGTTTGTTAAGTGTGGTCTATTAATAATCTCTCAACAACAATTATTACTATATTGGATTTTTTGAAGGTAGGATAAATAAATATTCAAGTATCTATGATCCTTATTAAAAGAGATACAAGTGAATCCTTTATAGAGAGGAAGTTTTCAATTTTGTATAGTTTACAACAGTATTCTATGGTTACAGCCTGTATTATTAAATAGGTTTCCTTTAGTTCATATCCTTCTATAGATATATGACCAAAATGGGAATCCTGAGGAACCTCAGGGGGAAAAAGGTGTTCATGTGGGGAAAAACCTGTAAACTCCGGGATATCCTAAAAAGCTTAAGTACAAGCCTAAAATGAAAAGACTATAGTTGGCTGAATGTAATTACTCACGTTACGGTAACAGCCTTAAAGATGAGTGCAAAATACGAAAATTGGGCAATGCGCGGACTAATCAACAAATCACTAAACCAGTTTTGCTGAAAAAAGACAAGATGTAGAACGGGAGTTGATCGGATAACCAGAAGTATTTCGAAGCTTAGGTGTACACAAAGGGGTCTTGCGATAAGGAACGCCAGGGAGTGTTAAAAACTTGGTTCAATCAGCACAACAGGGTTGAAAACTCCTATGTCAAAAGGCCACATCTAAAAAACAAATCGATTAAAAAAAATAATTCTACCTATAAATTTGTCTACGTTGGTAAACCCCTAAGAAGTCTGACTCTGGTTTAATAAGCACGGTGAAGGGTAATTTATTATAATATAAGAAGTAATAAATAAATATGTAAATGAGGTTACGTGTTAATTTTGAGATTGTAATTTTAGGCGTACAATACAAACGATCTTAAATACATTTATCCCGTATTACAAACAATACATTAGCTGGTCTCGGGTCCCTATACATATGGTCTCTAAAACCATGAGATAGTTTAACTACTTCAATTAGATTAAATGAAGATTATAAACCCAACTATATTTATTTATTTAGAAAAAATATCCGTTACTAACTCAAAAAAGTCGACGGATTTTATTATTGATTTTACAAACCAAGGCGGGTTAAAAAATTGTAAATAATCAAAGCTGCATCTTACTGTCGAAAAAGGTTTAAATCAAATTAGAAAATATAAAGGCATCAATGAATTTTAGGTTTACTTCTGACACGCTTAAAATAGAGGGTGGCATGGGTATACTCCTCTGTTGAAAATGGCCTGTAATAAATTCTGATAATGTAATTTAGACCCATGATTGATTTCAGGATATTTAGTTAGCGAGCAGTATGGGGAAATCTTTGATTTCCGTTACCATAAACTCGAACAGTCAAATTAGGTTTATCGGTATAATGAGATTCGAATATCCTTAACATATTTAGAGACTTTAGATAAATGGTAGAAAATAGTTTGAATATTTAGGATCCAGGGAAGTCATTATACAAACTACGGAGGTAAAATCTGCAAATTAGTTTAACATTAAGTTACTTTTGGCTGATATCTATCCAATATAATAGTTCCAATTTTTAAAAAAGGACCCCTATTAATGAGGGTATAAAAACTTTAATATATTATTCTGTTGAACGCAAAGATTCCACAAATTTAGATGATTAATTCGTGCTCAACTCGGTTGAAGGTAATTTAAATTTAATTAGCGAATAGAGATAAAATCTTGGTATGAATAAGATAGGTAGAAGTTTTTAAATAGAATACGCCATTCGTGAGTATCAAACTAACCACAAATAAATCAATTGTAGGTAGATTTTGATTTTAAAAGCAATAAATCAAGGAAGTTTCTTTAGCCTATTTTAAGCCTGTTTACATTTTAATGCTGAATTAATACTAAGTTAATCCGGAAATAATTTACCTGTTGATTTTCGTTAGGTGAAGAAGGTGTGGGGGTTTTTTTCATACCTTTTCAGTTAAGATTTTGTTGATTTATAAGTAAAATTGCACAATCACAACGTTCCTTTAGCGGGTGCATTTTTAACTTTAATAGGTTGGGAGAATCTGTTTTTTTTTCACAGATACGTAGCCGTTGTAAGCATTATGTCTTTGGGTAGGTTTGTATAAGCTAATATATTCTCCATGCTCTTACACTAAGGAAATGTTATAACTTATTACATAGGTATATGCTTTTATTAATCGGAGCTATGCTAAAAAGTTCAACAGGATTAGGGCGCTCATTACTTTAATGATTACCCCAGGCGAATGGGCAAGGACCTACCCGTTTTCCGCGTTGAATACACGGGTCCAACAATAGGGTAACGGGTCGTGTTATTTAATTAACATTGCGTTTATCCTCTTATTGAATAAGAGTAGTACTGTATTTACTTTTATGTCTAATGATTTAGTGAGAATAACGTTACTGTGTTTAGCTCTCGTGTAGGGATTATTTTCACACCAAGGATAATAAAAAAATAATTGTGCTTCATTCGACTATGTTCTCCAATTAGTATGATCGGTTATAGCCTAAAGTTTATCCCTTATAATTATGTGCCTATATTCCTATTTATAAACACCTTTTCAACCAAAGGATTGTTACAATTCCTTGGTGGCAGGGGCCGTTATACCACCGCTGAGTGGATATCAAAGACTAAGAAAGGTATGGTCGGGGAAATTAATGGCTGATTCTTACCTTAAACTATACATTATATCTTAATCGGTTAGCTTTCAGCTGGATGGCTTTACGCTTTTATGACAGGATTCTATAACGTAAAGATTTTTATCATAGAAACTGCTTTATCGTCAATATTGCCCTTAGTAAGTAATAAAACGTGTATTTTAATGAGGCAGTAATGGTGCCGCATATTACCTACAACTATATTCAGTTAAAATTATATCAATATTAACTTTTTTAGTAATTTGCTAAAGGACCCGTAAATTATTATAGAAAATGCACATGCAAGGCACAATCCTTAAAGTTTACCACCTAGTTATCTTAGCGCTTCTACTTTTCGAATATATTTTGGTTACTCTAACTTAAAGATATATGCTATTGGGGTTTAGGTCAGATTCTTACATGTAAAAGTTTATTTATTCCACCCCTATGCGTTGAAATTATTAATAGAGCACAGAGTTTGCCATGTATCCCTCTTTATTTAAATTATTACCCTTTAATATCCACAGTATGTTATTGTTCCAGCTTTGCTATTTTATTCCCTGAATTTATCACCTAGTGGCTATATCAATTATTTCAAATTTATCTAGTTTTAGCTGGCTACTAATATTGTTTTTTTCAACCAAACGTTTTTACTAGAATTTCTCTATATAATTTATATTAAGCTATCAAGGTTTAGAATAGGAGGTTCCAACGAACTAGAATTAGCATAAAAGGTAGTATAGAATGAAGATAGGTCCTTATGTGTATGGGGAGAGTAGTGGTAACAACCAAATACGTAAAACAGTTTCTAATTTTAAGGTAAAAGGAGTTTGTAACCAATTACGCTCTTTATATAGCTTATAAGTATTTGTTTTTACTGTATCTATAATAATCTTGTCGCACCAACTTGTTTGATTAGTTAATTTCATTAATAGTATCATTTGTGGTTCAGTTTTCAAATAGCTAATCAGTTTAAATTTTAATAAGTTTGTATCTAAAGTGGGACGCAGGAAAGTGTTGGGTTTATAGGGTTCACATACCAAAAAAATCTGATCGGGCTATGTATTTCACGAAGTTATATAAACAAACACTTTTTTTAAACGGGTATAACTTAATCCAATATGGGTTCTTATTATACAGAACCTTCTCTTCAACCACACCTTTTTTTTATCAGTTAAAGGACCACCCAATCCTAGCAATTAACATAGTGATAAAGCGAACAAGGGAGAGGCTTATGATAGGAAACAGAAGAGAAGAAATAGGGTTATAAAATTATGACCAGCTAACTTTATTCTGAACCTTCGGGGTGTTGAGTTAGATCCAGCACAAACTTGTAAAAAGATGAAATGGAGATTATAATTCTTCCCTTTAGAAAAGCCTAGCGCGGACAAGGGAAGGTAGCGAACGCTGAACGACCAAGAAGATATCCATAGAATCGGGGACTGGCAACTTAAATCATTCTGAAGTGGGGGGTCGTAGCCGAAAATTTCTCCCTCAATGCCTTGGCAACACCTGCCCACCTTGTGTCCCGATTCACCTACAAGTTGAACCATCAGCACGCTGCTACTTATTGCTCAACCTCATGTGAGTTCCAACTTCAGCCTCGATATGAGCTGGAGAAAAGCTTTTGGGGTTCCCGCTACAAGACATTTCAATAATGATTCTGGTAAAGAACAGATTTAGATGATGCTTCGTCGCACGAAAGGGAAACGCCGGATAATGAAGGGATGTAAAAGACAAAGGTAAAGGGATAGAAAAGCAGTAATGTTAGATGTACTGTTAACATGAAGATCTAAAAGACAAAAGGTAAAGAGAGTTAGAAAAGAAAAAAAAATGGCATCAAAATGATACTAATTAAACTAAAGAAGATAAAAGAGGTAAGAAGAGTCAAAAGAACAAAAAGTGATCAGATTTGCAGAAATGAATAAAGGGATAGAAATTAAAATTTCAAAAACTGAGCCTGAGGCTAAAAAAAGGTTCCATGTTTATAGGACTTTATGGTATCTGGAAAAAACAACAGTGTTCGAAATGGCGTGGATACTAATCGAGTTAGACGGGGTGATCAAAAACCCTATAAGTATCGGACACTGTTATCATTATTTTGTACACTTAAATTACTGAAGGTACTTAATAGGTGGCACAGAGTAGTAGGCTGCTGCACTTGAGCTTTTATTGTTTTAAATTGCAGAAATAATATGCAAAAAATTCCAGTATATATATTTATAATAAAGTAGTATAATTTATTTGAGATGCATAAGTATATTATAATTTAGGTTTGCGTTTAAGAAAGAAATAATATACCTTTTTTATAATCAGCTTAAATAACCAGCCTTAAATAATATATTAAAATTAAACCCAATCCCTAGCGCAAAAAGTGTTGGCGGCTCCGCAGGCCATTTAAGACACGCAATATTAGATTATGTTAATGAATAGACTTTCAGGTGTTAGTACTATATCTAAAATAAGGTCAACGGTTAGGTTTGTGTTAATGTATAAGAATCTATTAATTTATTTAATTTAAAAAATACAAATTGAGATTTATTAAAAGTCTTCTTTTCTTTAAAAATTACGGTTAACGCTTAATATAACGATCATTTCGGCAACCAACCCAATATAGAATTGTCTAATGAAAAATTTGGTTCATTAACTAGGGCTTTGTCTCTAGTTAACAAATAATACAGGGGTGTAACTTTAGCTATAGCAATTATTAACCCCTAGTTAGCTGGAAGCATTCAAATTCTGGTGTGGAGCATAATTATTGGTGAACGTTGTATCAAACGGTTGACCTTATTTGTTATATTAAACACAGTATACAGCTTCAGCATTTCTTTTTTTTTATTAGATGTACCCTTGCACATAGGGTAGAGGTTTTATTAACGCTTCATATAGCCCTCCCTAGAACCCATTAGGCTAGAGTAATAGGAGCTAATAATCCCTTATCCCTTATGTAGGTTTACAGTCTTCTTGGGTTAACTTTTAAAATAGCCCCAAAATGCATTTTAGATATGTTCATAGATTTAGCAAATTAATTAAAACATTCCACATAAAAGATAGTTCATTTCGCACAATATAGAAATGCTATAGAAAAATAAAGGAGAACTTTTAGATCTAAATAATAAACCTGTATTTTATTTATGTTAATTTAGTGAAGATTTTCCTGTCGTAAAATATAGACTATATAGAAACTAAAGGACTTTAGTGGTTATTTTTATGGTTTTTAATATAAAAAAACTTGAATTTTGAATACTAGATCTGCTTTCCTACAGGAAGAATAAATCCTTAAAGGTTTACAAATGATTTAAATCTATATAAGTTAGGTAGTAAAAGTCCTGAAAAATTCAGTATAGTGAAATTATGGTATAACATAACTTTGTGATTCATTGTTTTAGAGTTATTTTCCTGGAAATATTAATCAGAAAAATTAAAAGAAATTATTAAACTTAGAAAGACTTTTTTATTATATTAAAAGTCTCTTTACCCCTGTCTAATCAAGTTAGTAACCTTAATGGTTGGTACTAGGTTTGCTTTCGATAAACCTACAGAAGTAACTAGAATAAAGTGGATAAGCTAAATATAGTGAACAAGGAGGAAACAAATAGGAGTTTTAAACAGGAGGTAAAAACCCTTTGTACAAAAACATTGAAGTCATTTGAGGCAATCAGCTCTAAATTAGAAAAGGCATGTAGAATTTATTACCGGACAGGGGGATTTTAAATATTAAAAAAAATTTTTAAATCAATTTATTGTAAAAACAAATTACTATAATAGTTTTATAGGTGAATTTAATTAGTAATAGGGTTGAAACAGCAAAGAAAGCTTTAAAAGTTTTTCAACTAAATTACAAAGAACTTAAAAATGTTCTTATAAATTATAAAGAGGACGGTTTATTGTTGAGTTATAAAAATTATATTATACGTTCTAGTCCTGTTGATGTATAAAGGTTTTATGTAATTTATGGACAAAAATAACACTTAAACGCACGAATGGACCTGACAGGGCTCACATTGAAGAAAATTGATAATTTCCTTTCGCATTACATAGTAAAAAGATTAAAATATACTATTCAAGTATACAAGTGCGTCGGTTCTCCATAGAGACGCGACCGGCTGGGTCACTAGTAGGTTAGGCTGGAAGAGCTGCTTAAATGCACATCGGAACTTTTTTATCTATGGATTTTAGTATATAATTTGGGAAAAATTCGAAACCAGAAAGATAGTACAAGCTTTAATATAAAATGCTAAGTTTTTGTATTGTTTTTTACCTTACGGTCAAATAGCCTAATAGAGGGTGCACAGTTATTAACTTTAACCTTTAATAAGTGCTATTACCCTTGAACTGAGGACAAAACCGTAGTGGAGGCTCAAACGAAATACAGTTTTAGTTTATTCGGCCGCCTATTTGGTTGAGATTATTATTTAAATACAGTACTGCTAACATATAGGCGATGAACTAAAAACGCTTTGACAAAAGAAATAAGTAAAAACAGGTTGATAGAAAAGATTTATATTACCTCCTTCGTCTTTTATAGCGTTATTTATGAGAGGCTTATTGAATGGAGATGGGTATATCAAATAACTAAGAACATAACTAACAGGATAGTATAACATAAAATTGACTATTCTTTACATTTAGAGATATTTCTACTTTAGGGGTTAAATTCATTCTGTTTCTTAAAGCTACGTATGTATAAATATATTAAATATATGGGATTGAAAAAAGCTACAACATGTAACTATGTAATAAATATGAATTGAATTACAAGAAGTTCTTTATTTCCTTTACTAATTCATAATGTATAATATCTTCTTAACGGAAAAACTAGGTTAAAATCCCCAATTTATATTGTAGCCTAAGCACTTTTGTTAAAAAAGTAATTCTCAAAATATTACTTGAAATACCATCTAAAAAAGAATTTATATAAAGAGTGCGTTTACACTTCCTTATAGTTCATATGATTTACACAATTGTTAACCATGTTACTTTCAATAATTGAATAATAGGACAATTTTTAACATGCTCGGAAGATCATTTTTATGCTTAAAAGGGAAATACATGATGGCTTGCTTTTCAGTTTAAAAAGACCAAAGAATGATAAATTTATTGAGCTATTAAATTACGTATTAATACTATAAGAAAAATAGGGATACTCACTCAATAAACTACAGTTTCAATTTAGGTCTAGTTCGAAGTTGATATAAGTAAGATGTTTAATTTTCTTTTCCTTGTACTGGGTTTAAACCTTGGTAGGGTTCAAAGGTACATTTACAGACACTACAGTGATTAAACAAATCTACCAAAAGAGGCATCCGTTCAACAAATTTTCAAAATCCTAAACTGGATTACCTGGGCTTCCTTAAAAATAATACTTATCTTTTTAGAGGCAAAGGGGAAAATTACAAAGACATTGAAATAGATACCTCCTATTAAAATTAAATTATTTGTAGCGAATTATTGGGGTACCTTTACTGCCCGTAAAGCAGGTCAGTAAATAGAAATTAAGGAACGTCAAACCGACTAAAGAAAGTGAGTTGTGCCAAAAATCACCTCTAACACGATTAACCCCCAAAAAATTGAAGTTGCTGCCTGCTGGCGAAGCCAGGTTGAAAGCGTTGTCTCACTAAAGCCGCCTTAATAAATTTTAAAGACATCTCTAAAATATATCTGGACTAGATATAAAGTTTAAATTTAAAAAATGCAATATCCCGCATTATATTTGTCAATCTGAGGGAGGTTTCTCCTGTAAAAATAAACGCAACTTAAACAAATTCTTGCTCCTAAACTTTGTAATTACCTTTCTTGTAATTTAGCAGCACTTAGTTACATGCAATGTAATTAGCTAGTGGCCC